>PVKS010041825.1:0-15770 GCA_004027875.1 Aplodontia rufa
AGTGTTTTGTAGAAGAAAATCTAATTTTTGTTAGAGTAGTGACTAAGAACTGTACAGCTAGTTACTTACCTCTACCACTGAATTATTTACACTTTTTTTGTGTGTGTGCAGGGCCTTTTGCATTCCAAGCAATTGTTCTACCACTGAGCTTCACCCCCATCCCTCTCTTATTCATTGTTGAGCTTGATAGATCCAAGGATCAGAACCTTGCTAACAAACCACCTAAATAAGTGTCCTCAACTTACGGTGACGTAAAACAAAAAAACTACTAAATAAACGCGAGCAACTTAAACAGTCTGTGTTGTCCATGTTACTTCTCATTTGATAAATCTTGTATAGTCTTGAGCAGAATCTCATTTTCCAGGACTCAGATTTGTACATTTATTTATCCAATATTTATTTTACATTGGGCACAATATTTCGTATCTTAAATAATTCTGAAGCATTCCCTCAGTTCAGGCCCTCATCGTCTTTATTTGGCCCTGCAATCTGCTACTTATTTGTCTCAGTTTATCCACATGCCCCTCTCATTCATCCTACCTACAGCATTGAGAGTGGTCTATCTCCATTGCAGTTAGAACCATGAACCATTCTTTAAAGTATTAATATCCAAGTATCTTAAATATAAGGTTTTCGTGATATGACTTCTGCCTAATTCTACATTTTTAGCCCTTTTCTCTATCTGTTCTTTCCTCTGTCATTACTCCTCAGCAATGCTAATATTGTTAGGCAAGCATAAACCTGAATAGTATATGTCTCCCTCTCTTACCTGTCATGTTCTCACCTTTTCCAGCCCTCTGGCTGGCTCACCTTATCCCTCAAGTCTTAGCTCAGGCATTACCTCTACAAAAACCATACCTGACACAGTTTACATTAGTACTACCAGGAGCTCAGTAAACACTTATGAGTCAAAGATATATAAACTGTTTACACAGAGGTGACTTAAAAGATTTTCCCTTTCAGTACAGGAATATAAGGGATTAACACATAAATAATTTACTGTTCAAGTGGAAAAGATGCAAAGGGCTATGGTAGCCCCAAGGAATGAAATGTCTTTATCTTGGAATTAGGAATGATACCCATAAGCAAGGAAGATTCTGGAAAGCAGACTGAGTCTGAAATACAGAAAAGGAGTTTGTCAGAAGTGTGGACAAAAGCATTTCAGCTGTAAAGAACTGGATGCTCACTAATAATGTGTAGAAAAAATTGGAAACTATGAATAGAGATTGTTTCAAAGTTACCATTATGAAGTGTATTACAGTGTGAATTTTTATGTTTTTGTGGTAATTTTCATTTTTCCTCTCAGGATTTGTTCAGTTATATTGAGTGGATGAATTTGTGGATGAACTTTGGGATGACTGCATGCACTGAGCCTGGTGGTTTGCTGTAGTTTGGTGTAAGTAGGAGTATTTCCTCAAGAGGTCAATATTAGCTGGGTGAAGATACTTGGGAGGTTGAGGCAGGAGGATGACAAGTTTCAGGCCAGCCTGGGCACTTTAGAAGACCTTGTTTCAAAATAAAAGAAAAAGGTCCAGAGATGGAAATCAGTTGTAGATCACTTGTCAAGCATGAACAATACCCTGGGTTTGAGTCCCTGTATCATACATACATGCAAAAAAATAAAACCAGAGCAGTAAATATTCAGATAAAAATTAAGCTTAATTTAAATTCTTAACTGGAAAACAAAACATTTAAGTATTATTGTTTTAAATTTCTATGTTTTTAGACTATCCCTTTTCCTAACTATTCTAACTAGTTTCAGTAAACATTTACATTTGTCAGTAACACCTCATTTAGAATTGAAATCAGAGGATGGGCAAAAGAAGGCTTGATGGCACAGAAAATAACCAGTTATAGATCTGTAAACATGTACATTTAAATCCCTGATTTCATATTGTTTTCCTTGCTTTAAGTAATGTAGATTAGGCCAAATATAATTACCTTCCAGTACAGCCTATTAGATTCAACAAATCATAGTGTAATATTTAATGTAAAAATATTTAACCAGTTATGGGTTGTAAAATATGTTTAGTATCTATATTAACTTAGAGCTAATCTTTTCCTTATAAATGAGGCAAATTCTGTCTGAATATTATTTGTATAAGCTCCGTAAATGACAAGAAAGCAAGACCAAATTTGAGTTTTATGAATGAGCAGTTGAAATCAAATGAACAATTGTGACATGTAAATGGTGGTCATTCCAGTGGCTCAAAATTTTTATATTATCAGTCACTGATGTCATAATTAGAGATTTTTGCCTTAACTTCACTCTCTGCATTGAGGTAGATAAGAAAGTCATAATAGAAACCCAACTGCCAGTTAAGGGAATGATATTTTCCAGGACGGAGCCTTTCATATTTGGGTACAAACAACTTTCCAACTTATGTCTTTTTAGTGTAGGAAACTGAAAAATATCACTAAACAATTTTTATCTACTGTTTTTAGTGGAAATTAAAATACATTGGAAATGATTTAATACAGCTAGTATATACAAATGCATCATACTGTATCATAATAGATACACATATCATAATATATAGAAACATTTATATCTATCAATAAAACTTTAGAAACTTCTTTTTCTTCCTGATTGGCATATATTGAATTTGGCTCTTGATAATTTAAAAGTTTTCCTTCTCTCCAGATATTGATATTTAGAAAAAAAAAAAGACTATGCATTGTAAGGGTAAAATCATTTGCGTGAGGAAGCATGTTTACTATTAAAAATTAGCTAATTTATTTTTAGTAAATTCAATACATAATGAATTTAGCATAAACAGTGACAAAATTAAGGCTTTCCAGTTTCTATTTTTTTACAAGTCATGCTGCAAACCCTGCCCCAGGAGGAAACGGGCACCCAAATCCAAAGACGGTGCCTGAAATCTGTCAGCTCAGCTGGCAGCAGGAAATAGAGTCACTTAGTGTGGTGGCCTTATGTCAGCCCAGGGGTACAAGAATAAAGTGGGTCCACTGTCCTTTGTCCTTCCAGTGTCCCCTTCTTTATGAGGAGAGAGGACACAGGAGGGTAACAGCACAAGTCACAGAAAGTCCTGGGGCGAGACAAGCTCTGAAAGATGCCTTCAGAGGCGATGGCATTAGGGATGTGTGCTGAAGAATGAGGAAGAACAGTCTGGGAAAAGAAGAGGGAAGAGTCACCTGCCATCGGGACCAGGGTGGGCAGGCTTCTGCCCAGGTGGAATCATAGTGATCAAGGCCTCTGTGTGTGTATGTGTGTGTGTGCTTGTGTTTGTGGCAGTGGCAGAGGTTAGGAAAGTGAGCTGTGTGGGGAGACTGAACATATCGTGTGGAATAAAACAATTTTTTAAAAATTACTTTATTATGATGGCAATCTATTCTTAATTCATTCAATAAGAAATTACTTGGACACCTACAATATGCAAGAAATTAAACAAAGTATAAGTAGGACAGAAGTTCTCCACCTCCAAAAAGAACAGGCATTGGTTATCCTGATTTACTGTCACTTTTAGTGTGGAAGGATGCAGCTGGGCACAGGGTAGGAGGCTACACAGTCCTCTGTATGGGAGTGTCCCGGAAATATTTGCTCGCTTTGACCCAAGTATGGTGTTCCCTAAAGATGGAGGGATAAACAGGAAATGAACCGAAGCTTGGGGACAATGTGACCCATCTTGGAGGAGCCTTTGGTTTGTAAGCACTCCATCTGGAAACAGAACACAGTTGCAGTGGAAGAGAAGTGAACTGCCAGGTGGGGCCAGTCCTGGAGTTTGTCCAGTAGAGGCAGCTGGTCCTCCTAGAGTGAGACTGCTATAGGCAGGGTTCAGATGGCCACACTGTTCGGAATCCGGTCTGGGGACAAATAGTAGTAAGGCAGCTTTTTGTTCCTGTTTCGCTCAGCGATGACACTGACAATGACCTCCAGGTTTTTGCAGAACCGGGCCATGGCCTCCTTCACAGGCTTTTCAGTGAAGTGCTCCTCTGGATACATGCCCAGGTACAGCTGAGGGTGAAGACATGAACAGAAAGGTTTGGAATGTTCTCACAAGAAAATGATAAATGTTTGAGATGATGGGTTTGCTAAATGCTGCAATTTGATCATTACCCAATGTTACATGTACCAAACTATCACATTGTACCCTGTAAATATGCATACTTATAATGTGTCATCAAAAAATGAAACTTAAAAAGATGATGCAAATGTCATCTTCAACCTGCTTTCCCTAAGGAAGGTTCCAGGACTAGGACTTTATCAATAAATGGAAAAAGTTTAATCTCACTTCTGGGTAGTTACAAGGCTGTGTAATAGTGCAGGTGAGTGTAAAGGTTGCTAGGATACTGGTTGTAGTGGGAGTGTGGTCCTAATGCTCTGTCCTACACAATACAGTCACTTTCCATCTGGACTATAAGCATGTAGGGGCACTGATGTGTTCCTGTTCAGGGGGCAGGGAGTGGGAAAGGAATGGGAAGGGGTGGCTGCCCTATAAGGTAGAGAGCTCATTTGCTTGCTCACACAAATATCTGCAAATACACACTAGGCATTTTTTTTAACATCCGGAACATCAAAATCAAAATTACAGGACTACAAAGGGGATGATGGGTTTTGGATTTAGTTTGCAGAGAGCAATTCAGTCTTGACATTCTTCGACCAAGAAATTTCTGTACTAGAAATTTATCCTCCAGCCATACTGAACAAATCAGAGACACAGTACAATGATATCTATTTAGTCAAAAAGACATTAGCAAAGGCTGACAGGCCACTTAGATACCCATCACCCTACTGTGCAGCACTGAGCTACTGCCCAGGGATTGTGTCCACTAAAATGCACTAGATTTGGTATAATGTTAACAAGGTGGAGGTGTTTGGAAGAAACCAGGAAAGTCTTTGTTGTTCTGCATGGGGGGCCAGGGAGGAAACCACAGAGAGTAGCTGGAGGTAGTAGGGGTGGGCATCTCTCACAGTCCTCCGGTAAATAACCTTGAGTGGAGTAGAGCCTGTGCCCTATTTCATCCCGCCCTGAGAGCTGTCTGCACTCTGGATTGAGGACTTGGCAGCGCCTGCAGCTGATTCTGGGCTCTCAAGCCTTGAAGCCAATATTCCTCGCTGCAGGTGTCAACCCTGAGGCCTTTGTCAGGAAAGCCTGAAGTTGAGAAATGTCTTAAACATCAGTTGACTTGCACAATCCCCAATCCTGTCTGGTCTCACCTCATTTTCCTGAAACTGGCTCAGGGCCCACACTGCGCCCAGATGCCAGCAGGAGCGGCCGCGGTCAGGCAGAGTATCCACGATCTGCTCAATGGTCACCACTCCCTTGGCCGTGGGTGGCGGGGCACGCATGGTTGGAGGAGCATTGGGGATCCAGGAGCACCAGTCGTACTGGGGGGCAACATCGACATGAGTGGGCCCCGAATTCCAGCTGCCCGCCCACGTGTGCCTCAGTACACTTGCACCTGCCTGACTGGGAAGGCACCTGAAGGGTCTCCTTTGCCTCTCCTCACGGGTGTCCCCATCCCTGCTCCTGGGGTAAGGTCCTCCTTTCCGAAGTTCCACAGTTCCATTCCCTCCTACCCTCTTCCCATCCCCACCCCCATACCCCCTGGCCTCCTCCACAAGCATGGCAGCTGGTCTCTTCTTTAGGGTGAAGGGAGCCCTTAGCTGAACCCGCAGAACAGGTGTCTGCAAACACTGATTCCAGACACAGAGGCTACAGACTTAAGGCCCCAGGGACCCCAGGGAAGCCTGGAGCTGGAGGAGGCGGAAAGGGCAGCTGGGCTTTGCAGGCTCACAGCGAGTTCTGGGACCTGGGCGACTCCCCGCCCAGAGGGTCACGCTGGTCCAGCCTACCTGGCCAAAGTTCACCGCTGCATGCTGGGCTGAGGCCGTAAAAATCACCACAGTCAGGTATTCTGACAGCTTCTCCCGGCTCTTGATTGACTTGGGGAAGCCTGAGGCAGAGCCATAGGCTGAAGAGACCCTTCCCAGGAGGGACACCTGATATTCCCTCTCACCCCCCTTACCCCCACTGCGTCCCAGGTCTCCATAAGGGGTAGAGAGATTCCTGTGCAAGACACTCAAGACACTGTGAAGAAATGACACAGATGGGAAGGATCCAACCAAGTGCCACTGGACAGTCAGAGGTGTGGACAATGCTGCAGTGACCTACCTGAAGCTTTTCTGCCTCGCATGCCATACACGTAAACATCCTTCACAAAGTCCTGCAGCTCCTGGTCCTCTTCTACAATCTGATCACTCTCATAGTAGATGCCCACCACCTCGGATGTGAACCTGGCTCAGAAGGGGCCCCGAATGATGAGTGTCGCATTGCTGACCTTAGGGGTGGGAATAAGGACTCCCACAACCCCTGCCTCCATCCGTGCCCCTTACAGGGTATACCTTCCCCAGGACCCCAGCCATTACTCACTTCTGGATGGCCTCCCACACCAGTAGCCCATCATCGCGGTAGAAGTAGTAGGGGATGTCCTCAGTGCTCTCCATGCCCCGGGCCTTGATGGCCGTGGGGAAGCACAGGGAGTCATAGGTCAGGTCTTGCATGGCCCTCTGCACCATCTGGACGTGCCCGCCACCTCCGGTGGCATTGGCCTGGGTAGGATGAGAGAGTCCCTGATGGAGGCTAGCTTTCCTGCCCAGCTGTCCAGCCCAGGAGTTCATCCCTGCATCCTGAGAAAGCGGGAGGGCAGTGGGGTGGTGGAGCAAGAAGGGCAACCCCTTTTCCTGTGAGTAAACTTGGAGAAGGGCAGGAGAAGCCCCACAGTGTTGCAGGAGAGAGGGACAGGTTCCAACCCTGGAGGAAGGCAGCCAGGCAGCTGGCAGGGGATGTGTGGGCACCTGTGGGGGACCAGCTTTTCTGACGCCTGCTGGGGGAAGACTGGATTGTGGGTTGGAAACATCAAAGGTCTAGAAGGGAAGAGGTTAGGAAGCTGAACTCAAAATACTGGACAGGTCCCAGGCAGAATGGTATGGATGAGATCGGTGGTCTATGAGAGTGAGGCCTTTGAGCTTGGAGAGGGGAGGGGTGGCAGGAGGTGACAAGAAGACATCACAAGAAGGAAGACCTGGTGATACACTGAGAAGAGGAGAGCAGACCATGACTGGAGAAAGGGGCTGGAGGTTAGTCCTAGAAGTTGGGAGTTAGCTCCAAGTGTAGCCTCCAACCTTCTGCCCTTTCCACCCTCCATCTAGAGTGGCCTAGCCTCCTGGGAGGACATCTGAACTTCAGTTAGATTATAGAGGCCACCAGGCAAGATCTTCCAGGCACAAAGGATATGGGAAAGCACCTACCTTGTCAAAGAGGCCATACTCGCAGATGAGCTGCTCCCGGGCCTTGGTGTTAATGGCGATGGTGAATCTCACATGTGCCACCAACAACTGGGCAGGGAGGGAGAAAAGAGCTCAGAGATGGCCCTCAGCATCCCTACCCCAGCCCATGTGATGCATCAGAAGGAAGAGAAGGTCTGGGTGCCCATCTTCTCACTAAGTAATTGCTGGAGGCCTGGGGCACACAGCTTTGATAGTTAACAGTAATGACCAAAATGATAAAAAGGATAATAGTCAAAAATTATCTAGTGCTTCAGTATGTGCTAGGCATTGCTTAAACTCTCTGATTTTATTATTTTAATCCTGACCATCATTCTATGAGGCAATGCTATTATTTTAACTTTTCTTAAAGATGAGGAAACTGAGTCACAGAGGTATTTTTTTTAGCCTGCAGTTACCAGAACAATCAATGCTAGCAGGATTTGGGACGATGGAAGGAAAGTGAAACTCATTTGCCTTTTCAACCTCTACTTCCCAACCACCCAGGCTCTGTGTCAGGTCCAGGCCCTGGCCACTGCCTAGCCATATATCTGAAGGAATCATCAGGCTCCCAGCTGCTTTCTTCCTTGGGGATCATTTCTCTAGGAGTCTGTCTCCCAATCACAGACCCCCTGCAGGGATGTCAGCTACCCTCCCCAGGGCTCTCCCTCTCCAGGTGGAGCAGTAATTGGTTGTACCTTGAAAATGGGGTGCACAGCTGGCAGCTGGCGGTACATGGCGATACCAAAAACTTCAGATACCAGGTGTGTGCACAAAAGGTGGGTGATGGTCTGGTGGATATGGAAGTCACTGGAACGCACCCAGATTTTGGCTAAAAGCCAGTCATACTTGGCATCCGAAGGGAGAAAAATAGGGTTCTCTTCTCCTGGCGTTTGGTTGAGCTGATAGGTTGAAGAAAGAAAGTACATTGCTACTTTTTTTGCTGTAGACTCCAGAAGAATCTAAACGTCTTCAACAGTAACTTTCAAATTACATGGAGAGCCTCCAGGGCACAGGTTCATATTTGGTGTTATAACTATAACACTTTACAACATGGAGAACCCTGGATGACTGACCAAGTCTTTTTGAGCCCCAGGGATAGTAATTCCTCATGGAGTTGTTATTATGAGGGCATATGGAGATATCACAAGGAGAAGGAAATTTCAGGTGGATGTGATCCCTGCTCTTGCCTTCATTGCCCTTATTCCTCCTGGCCTCCTCCTAGGTCTCCCACTGCTGTTCCTTGACCTCTGCTTTCTTCCTACTACCCTGCCCTTGAAGTCTGGTGTTCCCCAGGGTTTGCCTAGATAACCATGTCATCCCTGCTTGCCCTCAGTTAGCTCCTCTTGTGCCTAGGGCTCTAGGGCTCTCATGCTGCCCAGTCTCCTAGATTGGCATCTGCATCTTGAGTCCTGCTCTAGACCCACAGCTGGATGTCGTCTGTAGCACAGGCCAAGTTCGCCTTCTTCTGTCCAGTTTGAACTCCACACTGGGACCAAAGTGATTTTTCTCTAAAGTGCAAATCATGTTAATCTTCTCTTGGAAAATATTCATCTTTCAGTGCCAGAAAATAAAGTTCCCAAACTCTGTGGTGATCTGATCTCCAGTGCCTCTGCACACCACATACCACATTCTGGCCTTTCACCCTCTCTGCCGGGCTCAACTTTGATCCCTAGCTTTGCCTATGACAGCAGTCATCCTTGATGATCCATGATCGCATGTGTGTGTGTGTGTGTGTGTGTGTGTGTGTGTGTGTGTTGTTGGGGTTCAAACCCAGGGCCTAATACATGCTAGGTAAGTGCTTTAACACTGACCCACACCCAACACTCATGGAATACCCTCTCTGCTTCAGCACCTGACAGTGAGATCTCTGGGGAGCCTGGATGGCAGGTGGTAGGCTACTCCATCTCTTAAAATCAGGGAGTTTTGGAGGGGATGGCTTTTAAGGTGATCTGTGGGAACCATGTGAAAGCAGCAGATGCTGAAGCTGAGAGCAGGCTGGAAGGGGCTTGGCTGAGCTTTGACACTTGGGGAGCTCAGGATGATTCTAGCAGGGAGGCATCGTTGCCTGAGAGCAGACCCAGCTTTGTTCAACTTTAGAAAGTGATTCCCTTGTTTGTTCCTCCCTTCAAAATAACACTGTCCTTTAGAAGTACAATATCAGCCACATGAGGATTTTCAACTTTTCAAGAAGCCACACTTTAAAATGTAAAAGGAAACAGATGAAATTTAGATTAATAACATAATTTGATTTACCCAATATATCTAACATTGGTTCAACATAAACATTAAACCAACGTAAAACCATTAAATGAGATATTTCAGTTTTCCCCCTCATTCGAAGTCTTTGAAATTTGCTGTGTAGTTTGGACTAGCAGAGTTTCAAGTCAACAGAGCCAATTGGGTGGCAGGAAAGGAGAGCAGAGGTTGACCTGCATGGTATTCTTGCTTATTTGTTTGTTTATTAATAGGACTCATTGTCCATCTTAATTAGATAATTTCAGCTAAAATTCTAATGACCAGGATTTCTTGAAAAATTAGGAGATTGGTGGAATCTTTTGCCTATATTCTCACAAATCAAATTTTTGTCCCTTTGAAATAGTCCCGGGGCTCAAAGTCCCCAGAGTTCCCCCCTCTTATGCTTTACTCATTGGCATTAGGTACCTGGTCCACAGGCACCTGCTGCTGTGCCCTGCCTCCTAGGGCATGTAGGATGCCTGCCATGCCCTAGCCACCTTCTGACAATGTTCTGACCTGCCCGGATATGTTTCTGACATGTTCCCTGATAGACTTAGGGACCTGGAGACCTCTGCTGCCTGGTAGGGTGTTGACCTGTACTATCTCATTTAATCCTCACGACGACCCTGCTAAGCAGGTATACCGTGCCATTCCCATTTTTCATAGGGAGAAACTTAGGCTATGAGTAGTAACAGTAGCTCTCCCATCACACAGGAGCTAATCTGGGACTGCCCTGCTCTCTACTCATTTCAGACCTTCACATTGTTACCTCCCTTCTCCTCTCTCTCTCTGCCAATCTACACATCATTTGTGTGTCCTCAATGAGGTCTTAGCCCTCTTTACCCCTTTCACCTCCACCTGTCCATCACAGCCTCCCATTCCAGTCTAAGGTCTTAGCCCACCATAAGGCTCCAGAATGTCCCTGGACAACTTGCTTGTGTTTTTAGTTTTGTTTTTTAAAAGAAAGATAGAGATAGAGATAGACAGAGAGAGAGAGAGAGGAAGTGAGAGTTGATTTTATTTTTTCATCTGGTTTTTGTTATCCTGACATCTAATTGTGTATGTGGTATAGGGGATGGAATCCAGGTCCTTGAGCGGGCCAGGCAAGCACTCCCTGCTAAGCCACCTCTCCAGCCCACTTGGTTGTGTTTTTCAGATTTGCTGTTTGGGGGTAAGGAAGTAGCTGGTTTTTTTTTTTTAATTAGAAAGCAATATCTCCTTATTGTAAAAAATAAAAATTCAGCTATTAACGAAGAACTCAAGAAAGAGAACATTTCATGATCTGAATCTGAGATTTGATCACCACTTTCTGCTAAGTCTTCTTTGTTAGGTTTTTGCATGTGTTTGTATTTATGTGCTGAGTTTTCTGTAAACTAAATCTTATTTAAAGGAGCATCTGTCCCTTCTTTGTTCATCTGACCCCCAACCCACTCATCCCCAGTTGTCCCTACATGGTGATAGTGTGTCTGCCCGAGTGCACAGTGTCATGCGTCCTTGCATTCATTTTACACAAATGAATTTATATTATCTATATACTTTATCTTAATTTTCCATTTTGTTAATTCGTTTCTGAATCCCCTCCGTAGGCCAGCTGGGACAGATCTGATGCAGTTGTTGACTGTAATTTGCATCCCTAACTACTGGTGAAGTTGGGAGTTTTTCCATATGGCGATTGTCCACTTACATCTCCTTTTCTGTGAATAGCCTATTCATATTCTCTGCGGGTTTTTTTAAATTGAGGTTTTTATCTTTTCCCTATCACTTTGAAGGAGCTCTTTGCATATTATGGATTTTCAACCGTTATCTAGGACTGTTGTTGGAGTTTTTTCACCTAGTCTATTATTTGCCTTTTGGCATTATTTAAGGTGCATTTTACTATTCAATTTTTTAACATTCCATAATCAAATATGCCTGTCTTTTCCCTTACAACTTCCTGGTTTCTTGTTTTCACTTTAAAAGACTCAGTCTCCACATTATCCATTGTTCTATTATATTCTTTTTAAGAATTTTAACTTTTAGGAGCTGGAGTGGTGGCTCAGCGGTTATGGCGCTTGCCTAGCATGCGCGAGGACCCGAGTTCGAACCCAAACACCATGTACACAACTGAGTGTCGGAGCAACAAAGGCCACATGAAAAACTAAATAAAGTTGTTTCTCCCTCTCCCTCTCTCTCTCACTGTCCCTCTTTAAAAAAAAAAAAAGAAAGAAAGAACTTTAACTTTTAGGGGTTGGAGCGGTGGCTTGGTCGTTACAGCACTTGCCTGGCATGCACAAGTACACGGGTTCAAACCCCAGCACCCACATACACAACTAAGTGTCAGAGCAATGAAAGCCATGTGAAAAACTCAATAAAAATTGATTCTCTCTGTCTCTCTCCCTCTCTTACACTGTCGTTTTCTCTTAAAAAAAAAAAAGAATTTTAACTTTTATTTCATTTGAGTTTTATTTTTTTAACTTGAAAAATGGCTTCAGCTCATTTTTTTCCTTATGCAAGGACAATATGATAGCACTATGAAAATGTCATTCCTGTTTCCCTCTGTTGAAAACCCACCATTGTCAAATTTTAAATCCCTTTGTATGCGGGCCTAATTCTTGACTCTTTGCAATACCTCCCAAAATCTATCTTATCCCATGAGTAACATCTGCTTTAAACCTTACAATATTTCTTCATATCCAACATGAAAAGATCTCCCTCTGTATTTTTATTTTTCAAGAAGTATTGACTGTCTTAGAAGATTTCTTTTCTAAGAAATCTTTAAATCTGGGCTCTTTAAACTCTTTTATTTAATTATCTAACCTGCTTTTTTAGTCTCCTCACACAGTACTCAACAAAGACCAAAGCCTGATTGAAGTTTTAATTGGAAGCCCAATGTTTGTATAATAAAATTTGGTAAAATTGGAATTTTCTTAAATTTTTATATTAGTGCATTGTAGTTTTACATAATAGTGGCATTTTTTTTAAGAGAGTGGGACAGGGAGAGAGAAAGACAGAGAAAGAGAGAAACAACTTTATTTAGTTTTTCACATGGCCTTTGTTGCTCCAACACTTAGTTGTGTACGTGGTGCTGGGGTTTGAACCCGGGTCCTCGCGCTTGCCAGGCAAGCGTTGAAACCACTGAGCCACCACTGCAGCCCAATAGTGGCATTTTTATAACATACAAGTTCTCTATTCAATGTCAAATCATGGTTAATTTACTTGTACATCCTTTAAAATTATTGTATTTTTTTTCTTGATATGGCCAATACATTTTCTTGTCAGCATGGACAAGGACTATTTGATTTATTATGGGTATATCTGTCTGGACACTTAGCTAAACCAACTTATCTGTTCAAGTAGTTTTTAAAAAATTATAATCTTTTTTGTTTTTTAGTTGTATCTTCATGCCATACTAGAAAAGATAATCTTCACTGTTCTTTTAAAATTAGCTTATTGTTTATTTTATTTTACTGTTTTATCACATCTGATAAGACTTCAAAAATTTTTTTGAATAACAATGGTGATTTCAACATTTTTGCTTTGCTTGGTTTGTTTTGGTTTTAAGGTACTAGGGATGAACTTAGGACTTCTCACATGCTAGGTAAGCAATCTGAGCTACATCCCCAGCTCCAATCAACACTCTTATTTATGATTCTGTTTTTCTGTCTCCTTTTGTATTCCTAGTATATATTGCCTTCTCTCTCTCCTTTTTGTTTTTGGTGCTGGGATGGAATCCAGGGCCTTGTGCATGCTAGGCATGAACTCTACCACCCAGTTATAGCCCCAGTCCCACTCCACACTTTTCCCCATCAGCCTCATGAAGTATTTTTTTTTTCTCCCTTTCGGAGAACCAGATATTAGATTTATTGTTCTTTGGTATTCATTTACATTGGCCTTTATAGTTTACAAAGTTTGCATTTTTTTAAATTTTTATTAAGAAATTTAATTATTGTACAATCAAAAATGCATCCAATGAAACAACATGATATGTATATATTTTTAAAATTAGATTTACCCCTAGAGCCCACCCTATTCTCCCACCCTTATTCCTCCCCTCTGCCCCTCCCCCCTCATTCCAAAGTTTGCATTTTCAGGAGAGGAAAGAAACTCAGAAGCTCCTACAGTTTGCCCAAGGTCCCAAGGTTGGCTAGCAAGTGGCAGAGCTGGGATTTAAGTCACTTTGTTAGCTGAATAGACTCCTCTGGAGGCATCTGTTAGTGATAACCAGCCCTTCTTCCTGCATCTCCCAGTGATGATTTCTTCCCTTATGTCACCTGTCCCTTCACCTTCTGTCTCACTTTCTCAGGCATAGGGCCTCTCTCTATTAACTCACTTGGGACTCCTTGGGATGAGGGATGTGCCCCTGCAAGACTGGGGGAAGCATGGGAATCTCCAGCCAGATGGTCTGACTCGAATTCCAGCACTGCAGCTGGCTGTGTGCAGAGTCCTGAGCTTCCTTATCTGGGGAAAATGATCCACATAGATGAAAACAACTCCCTGCCTAAAACCCAGGCAGTCAAATGTGCTTTAGAATCCAGAATTTTTAGGATTTTAGTAGTATATATACTTCATTGACATGCCCCCTTCTCTGCTTTTGGGACAAAATATTTTGTATTAAGAGTACAGTGATCCATTTGCATATCACATTGAATAGGGGGCAAAAAAACCCCTCTAAATAGCTTTATTGGTTTAGAGAATATTTATTTGCAGTCAATGAATTTGCTATAAGGTTTGAACTACATAGTAGTTTTCAGGAATGTTTAGATTTCAGAATCAAGGAAAAGGCTTTGAGGACTGTGCAGGCTACCCTATCTAGTCTTGGAGTGTGCTTCTTGCCTGACATGTCCAGCTGCCCTGATGTTCTCAGCATCCAGTTCACAGACACTGTTTTGCTGAATGCTCATGTGTCCATCTCACAGTGGGGTCTTGTATAGTCCCTTCCCCACTTCTCAGGGACCTATACTTAGTCCTGTCCTGCCTGTCCTGGCCCTGGTACCTGATGTTTACATATTTGCTCCCACTGTGCAGGACAGATGAAGTCCTGTACCCAACTGCCTCTTCCCTGGACTGTCTCCCTATCCTCCACTGTCCTTGGGAACGTAAGAACCATGGACATCCAGGAAGATGTCTCAGGATCGTCCCATTTCCTGACATCAGTGCCCACGTCACCCCATGGTGGCCTCAATCTCCAGATGAATTTGCAGTTTCACCTTCCTGGCCCTTGTAGGCATCTTGATTGGGAGGCCCTGGATAAGGTGCTGGGGTGGGAGCACTGAATATCACTCCAGAGCAGATTCTCCACAGCATGTCTGTCTTTGTCAGAGATTTCTCAAGTGTGCCTGGGAGAATGGAGCCTACTCTACGTCCATGGTGGAGGTGGCACACACAAAGCAGGAAAAAAGTCATAATATCTTTTATTTTTTCCTTCAACTTTAACATCCTCTTTATGACCACCAGGCAGAGCTGTCTCCCCTCCTAGAGATGCAGATGAAGCCAGGAAATTCCTTCCACAGGTCCCCCATCCCCACCCCCACCACTGAGGACAGAGAGGTCCAGAAAGGCTGGAGATAGGCAGCCTACCTGTATGGCAATGGGGACAATCTTGTTGGCCAGGTTCTTATACAGCAGGCAGATGGGTGCAGCCAGGAACTGGTGTGTGCAGGGGTCTGTTTTGTTGGCATCGATTCCATCCAGCAGCTCATAGTCCACAATAAAAACGTTCCCTTGCTGCAGGAGGCAGAGGAATGTGTCCAAATCACTACCACCAGAAACGAACTCAAGAGTCAGAAGGGGTCAGGGGTGGAAAATAATGGTCTTTGGGAGCATCCTCTCTTCCCAGAAACTCAATGGGATTCAAAATTTGTAATTCTTTTGGCTTCTAATTCAAAGACTGCTGAACATGGAAAGTTTTCACAGGTAAGGTAAAGGAGTGGCAGCAGCCAACTCTGGGTTATACCTGAAACCAGCTTGATCCTAATAAAAGGTGGTGAAAGAGCACCAGAGTGACAGTTTAATAGAAAAAAGGTAAAGTTTAGATGAAATAGATGAGAGATGTCATATACCAAAAAATGGCACATAAGGTTTTAAACTGGGCAAATTAGCCATTGTTGGAGAATGGACAAAGTTTCCCCTAGCAGAGACAGGAAGGCAAGGAGAGGTAGGTAGGGAGTGGAAAATGGAAGTTTGTGCATGGTTGGCGTTTTGGGACATCCTGATCTGAGGCAGGAGACAGGAGACATGCCCGAAATTCATAGGGCTTGCTGACTCC
>PVKS010041826.1:0-15776 GCA_004027875.1 Aplodontia rufa
TGGAATATTACACAGCAATTAGAAACAATGACATTGCAGCCTTCGAGGGTAAATGGATGGTTATGGAAGAGATCATGATGAGTAAAATCAGCTTAACCCAGAGATCTAAGGGTCGATTGTCTCCACTCATCTGTGAAGGTGGGGACTAGACCCTGGACAATGAGAAAGTTGGTCTAGAAACATGAGTTAAATTCAGATAAGATGTAATGCTTTACAATCTAATACTATTTTTAGAGTTATAATGGGAAGGGGAAGGGAGGGATAAGGGAGGGTAACTGGGGGGGCACTCCTGGGGATAGTTGCAATGTCCAGAATATATACACATCTTATACATATTTTATATTGTTTTGTTAAAATCTTGTAAGGTTGCTCAAAAATAAAAAAAAATAAAAAAAAAGAAGGTGGGTAATGTGTCGCTGGAGGAGGTGGTTCTCTAGACGTATGCCTTTCGGATATATATTTTGTGTCTGGTGAATGGTGCTTCTTGATTGTGATGCCCTGGGCTGCTTTCTTGCACCATGATCTTCTTCCATGATATTCTGCCTCTTCTCAAACCCTGAAAAATGCCTCATGCTGTCTATGGATAGAGACCATGAAACCATAAGCCCCCAAATAAACTTTTCCTCATCTAATTGTTCTTGTCGCATATTTAGGACACATCAATGAAAAAGCTGAGTAAAACACTGAGAAACCCCATGTCTCCCCATGTTGTGTGTTCTCATTCTTTGCAGACAGGAATTAACCTAACTCGTTTAACTACAAGTGTGTCCCAGGTGGCCTATGGCTGAGGAGCATCAATAGTGAATACAAAATTTCTTTTTGGTGTGATGAAAATGTTCTAAAATTAGGTTTTGATGATGATTAGATGAACCCTTTCTTCGTTCTGTCTAGGGCAGGTGCTACACAGTTTAAATTAACATGTAATCTACTGATATCTTGTTCAGGGATAAAAAGTGTGCAGAGTGGGATGGAATCAACTAACCCCACATAAAAATAAGGTCTGTTTACCTATCCACAAAAGACAGCAATATTCTGCCTTTCAGAAACTCTTGGGTCTACATGCCACAGATTGTGTGATATTGGACATTGCCCTTCTCTTCTTTGGTCCTCAGATTCCTCATTCTCCTAGATTCTCAGATTTACCATGAGGAAGAAAGGGAGAAGAGAAAGTATGGAGAGACTCTTAGAAATAAGTAAAATTAACTGATCCCTAGCCAATCACATTCAAAGAAGAAAGAAATTGAAGCAAATTAACAAAATCACCAACAAAAAGGGCGTGATAACCCATGGAAATCCAACATATTATCAGAACATATTTTGAAAAACTATATTCCTCTAAATTAGATAATCTGAAAGACAGGGACAAATTTCTAGACACATACTATATCCACAAATCAATGCAGGATGATATTGAAATCCTAAAGAACCCAATAGCAGTCTGAAATCCACATAGCCATTAAAAACCTTCCAAAGAAGAAAAGCCCAGGACCTGATGCATTCCATGCTGAGTTTTGTAATACCTATGAGGAGGAGTTAACACCTTGCCTTATTAAGCTTTTCCAAGAAATTGAAAAGGAGGGAACTCTCCCAAACACTTTTTATGAGGCAACCATAACTCTGATTCCAAAACTCAACATAAATAGATAAAAAAAGAAAACTACAGACCAATATCCTTGATAAACAGCGACACAAAAATCCTTAAGGAAGTTCTAACAAAACACATTCAAAAAACACATTAAGAAGATAATTCATCATGATCAAGAGAGCTTCAGTCCAGGTTTGCAAGGCTGGTTCAACATACATAAATCAGTGAAGCAGATTAATCATGTAAGCAGAATTAAGGACGAAAGCCATATGATTATCTTAATAGATGCAGAAATAGCCTTCAATAAAATATCATACCCATTTACGCTCAAAACTCTTGATAAAATAGGGATCAAAGGATTAACTATGTAGAGGCCTTGCCCTCAACTAGTACAATACGAAGTACAGAAAAGCTGAAAGTATTTCCATTAAACTCAAGAACAAGACAAGGCTGCCCACTCTCACTACTTTTATTCAATATAGTCCTTGAAACACTAGCTGGAGCCATAAAGCAGGAGAAGGAAATCAAAAGTATAAGAACAGGAAGAGAGGAAGTCAAAGTATTCCTTTGTGCTGATGACATGATCCTGTATCTAGAATATCAAAAAATTCCACCAGAAAACTTGAGCTTATAAACAGATTTAGCAAAATGTCAAGCTAAATGATCAACATTCATATATCAATAGCTTTCCTACACATTAATATTGATAGGGCAGAAGAAGAAATCAGGAAATTGGTCCCATTCACAATATCTTCAAGAAGAATAAAATACTTGGGAATTAATCTAACAAGGGAAGTAAATGACCTCTACAATGAAAATTTCCAAACATTGGAGAACAAAAATTGAAGAAGACCTGAGATGATGGAAAGATATTCCATGTTCTTGGTTAGGCAGAATTAGTATAATTAAAATGGCCATTCTACCAAAAGTGCTATACAGATTCAATGCCATCAGCATCAAGTTTGCAATGTCATTATTTACAGATATAGAAAAAGCAATTCTCAAATTGGCTTGGCACAACAATAAACCCACAATAGCCAAAACATTACTCATCAAGAAAGATGAGCAATACAAGCTCTTAAATTGTGATGTAGAGTTGTAGTAAACAAAAAATAAAACATGATAAGTGGTATCAACATAGGAATGAAGACGAATGGGATAGAATACTATACTCTGAGAAAAACCCAGAAACACCTGCTATTTGACTGAAGGGGTCAAAATATAATATGGAGGAAAGACAGCCTGTTGAACAAATGTTGCTGAACAAACTGGACAGCCATTAGCAAGAAGTTGAAATTAGATCCTTATCTCTTACCTTGTACAAAAATTAAATCAGAGTGGATCAAGGAACTAGAAATTAAACCAGTTACTATACAACTGCTAGAAGAAAACTTAGGAGCAATATTCCAGCATATTGGAGTAGGCAATGACCTCCTCAACAAGACTCCTGATGCAAGAGAATTAAAGTCAAGAATGGGAGAGATAAGGGTTGGTAATTGGGGGGGCATTCCTGGGGGTAATTCTAATATCCAGAATCTATACACATTTTATATTATTTTGTAAAAATTTTGTATGGTTGTTCAATAATAAATTTCTCAATTAAAAAAAAAGAAAGAAAGGATTCCCTGCTATTCCACTCCTGGGTATCTTTCCAGGGGATTTAGAATCAGCAAATTATAGTGACACAGCAATATCTATGTTCATAGCAACACAATTTACTATTGCCAGGCTATGGAAACAACCCAGATGTCCCTCACTGGATGAATGGATCCAAAAACTGTGGTACATTTATACCATGGAATTTTACACAGCAATTAGAAACAATGATATTGCAGCCTTTGAAGGTAAATGGATGGCTATGGAAGAAATTATCCTGAGTAAAATCAGCTTAAAACAGAGAACTAATGGTCAATTGTCTCCACTCATCTGTGGAGGTCGGGACTAGACCCTGGCCAGTGAGAAAGTTGCTCTATTATCATGTGTTAAATCCAGATAAGAAATAATGCTAGTCAACATAATCCTTTTTAGAGATATGGGGGGAAGGGGAAGGGAGGGATAAGGGTGGGCTTTTGGGGGGGCACTCCTGGGGGTAATTGTAATATCCAGAATCTATGCACATTTTATATTATTTTGTTAAAAACTTGTATGGTTGTTCAAAAATAAAAAATTATAAAAAAGAAAGAAAGAAAGAAAAGAATTAATGAGTGGGATGCTGTTAAATTAAAAATCTTTTGCTCAACCAAGGACTTGGTTAAAACTGTGAAAAGAGAACCTAAATGATGGGAGATAATCATGGACTGTGATTCCTCTGACAGGGGACTAACACTTAAAATCTATAAAAAAAATTAAAAAACTTAATATCAAAAACACAAAAAATCCAATCAATATATGGCCCAGAGTACTAAACAGAAACTACTCAACAGAGGAAATCTAGCAATCCAATGAATGCATGAGAAAGTGTTCTAGATCACTAGTAATTAGAGAAATGCAATTCAAAACTTTATTAAGATTTCACCTCACTCCAGTCAGATTGGCAAAGATGAAGAATATAAACAGTAACAAATGCTGGAGGGGTTGTGAGGAAGATAGGAATAGTGGCACACTCTTGGTGGAAATGCAAGGTACAGCTGCTCTGGTAAGCAGTGTGGAAACGCCTCAAAAATTTTGGGATGGATCCACTGTAGAAACCAGCCTTCCCTCTTCTGGGCATTTTCCCAGAGGTGTTAGAATAAGCACATTATAGCAACACAGCAAAATAAATATTCATAGCAGCTCAATTTATAATAGCTAAATTGTGGAACCAATCCAGATACCCTTCTCTGGATGAATGGATCCAAAATATATATAATGTTATTCTTCTCAGCTATTAGAAATTATATTTTGGCCTTTGAATGTAAATGGATGGATATGGAAGAAAACATGCTGAGTGAAATTAGCCAAACTCAGAGAATCAAGGGACAAATGATTTCCTCATTTGTGGAGGTTAGAACAAATTCAGGCTTGGGTGAAAGTGTCAAGCTCTTTTACTAGACCAACCAAAGGCATTGCAACACATAATCTAGGGGAATTATAGATATTTGGGGTTAGGGGAGGGGAGAAATGGTGTGGGGGATGAAGAGAGTGAGGGATTATCCAGAGCAATCTAGTGAGACAACAAACCATGTGACCTACTCTTTAACCCCTCACCAGAGAAGCCAAATAATACTTATGCAATGATTTATTGCTGGAAAATTCACACACACACACACACACACACACACACACACACACACAGTGAGAGAGAGAGAGAAAAAAAAGATTTATAGTTATTTTCAGAGGGAATGTGGAAGAATCAAGAGACTGGGGAGTGGGCATTGTGGAGGTGACTCTGGGTTAGAATACAATTCATAGAGTATGGTTACTTTATATGCATCTATTATTGTACAACAATTCAACTCCTTAATTAAAAAAATCAAAATAAAAAATGCCTATTGCAAACCAAAAAAAAGTGATTATGATATGCTCATATAATGTGTGGAAATCCAATGTGGAAATCAAACAACTCTTTTTGACCTTGCTACCCATTTTGTTATTCAGTGGGAAGGAAGAAACAAAATTCTGTGCATTCATCTGGGTCAGGGGCTCACTTGGCTAGACAGAACTAGTTTTTGTCAAACTTGCCTGGTGGCTTTGCTCATACTACTTTTTGAGGGGATTTTTGAAGTAGAAGGGGCATAAGATGTGGGCAATGGACACAAATATGCTTGTATATAATAAGTCCCATGCTCTTAAGTTAGGAAATAATCAACATAGGCCCCATTCCACTAATGTCTCCTCCTGCCTTCCACTGGCTCCCTGTGAACCCTGCTCAAAAATATAGAAATCACAGGTAGTTTGCAAGACTATTCCCTTAGTCAGGGTTTAAATAAAGTTCCAATGTTTAAGACATGGAAAGGAGCTTGGTCCCTTTTTATAATTAGGAAAACTGAGGTCCAAAGTTGAAATATGGAGTTTAAGTAGTTTAACACAATAAGGTATGAAGTCATACTGTTTGGGTTTAAATACTAATTCTGCCTACTTCTTAGCTATATAGCCATGGGAAATCTATATCCCTTTTGAAACTTCAGTTTCTTCTTCCTTAAAATGAGATTTACATTAAAATTATCTTCTTTACAAAGTATTTGTGAGTACTGAGTGATAAAATTTAGTGAAAGTTGCTATGTCAGTCACAGACACCCAGTGAACCCTAGTGAAATGTCAGGTAGTTGTTATGGACCTCATTTATCACCAAACATTGGAATGCAGCCTAGGCTTCTTGACTCCCCTCTCAGTGTTCTTCTCATTTGTAATAGTGACCTTCACTACATAAACTTTTTTAAAATTTAATTTTTTATTAATACAGTTGACTAGTTTTACAATCATAAAAGCATATAAAGTAACAGTATGCTATGCATTTGATTATAAACCGGAGTTATCCCCACATTGTCCACACCCCAGTCTCTTGATTTATATATATATATGTGTGTGTGTGTATGTGTGTGTATTTGTGAATTTTACAGAATTAAATGGTTGCATACGATAGAGAAGAAGACTGTGATCAGCAGGGGGTTATTCATAGAATCTCTCCAGGAAGTAGGATGACAATGGTGGGAGTAGTGCCTTGCTGTGAGGTGGGTGAATGGCAAAATTTTTTCCTAAACTGATTAGTTGACAAGCAAGGGATTATAGATGCAGAAGCTTGGATATACTAAGCAAGGAAGAAAAAAACAAATAGGGACTTGGCAGCTCTGGCTGCTAGGACTACTACCCAGCTGTTTGGTGCATGATTGGCATAGATGGAGGAAAATTCACACACAATTAGAGGAAGGACAAATTGGCACAGAGATTTCTGACATCAGAAAGGCTTCCATTCCATGGCTTAACCCAGTTGACATAACTTAGACAGCCTCCAATCAGGCTATGGAGAGCTGGGGCGATCGCCATCTTGAGTAGGCAGGTGGTACAGGCAGATGCTCCAAGAGTTGGGAGCCCTGATCAGAGACCACCTCAGTGCCTGCACCATCAGGCAGCTGACTGCTCCAAGACCCCAGGCCTGAATGACTCAGGCCTGGGGGTCGCACATGCCTGGCAGAGCCTCCCTACTCATCCTGCAACTCTGGAACAGAGGCTATCCTCTCCACAGCAGACGTGCATGCTGCAGGCTGAATCCCCCAAATTGCACACTCTGAACCGAGTTCTCTTTCAGGACCTGAATTTTCAATTGAGGCAGATCAATAGAGGTGGGCTGGGCATGGTCGGCTTTCAGGCCCTGTGACTCTGGAGCAGAGTTTCCACTGGGTCCTCATGAGCTGGGAAGAGCCCACTTTTCAGCCTCAGCAACACTGGAGCAGAAGTGGTATCCTGGCATCAGTTCTCTTCCCTGCTTTCAGGTCCCAAGAACCAGGAACAGAGGCAATCCCCTGGGATGTGTGTTTTGAGTGGGAGTTGTCTTCCAGGCACCTTGAATTTGTACTGGGGACTATCCGAGGTGTGGGATTTTCCAGGCTGGTGTCTTCCTTTCAGGTCTCCCTCTCCCGATGCTGGAGCAGAGATTGCCTCAGGCAACAACTACTTGTAGTAAATGAGGGTCAAAGGACACTCAAGTTTGGGGCAACATCTGTTCCAGGAGAACTCAGCTCAGGATCAATACTTCCCTAGAATCAATGAAAAACTCTTATAGCTGCTTTAGGTTCCACAAGACTGCCAGCAGCTGCCAGGGCCCCAGCTGAAGCAGGGCAAGAGTTTGGGCAGGCAGACACAAAAGTGCTCGGGGTTTCAATTCACAGGAAGCAGGGGTGGTGAAAGACTGTACCCCCTCTACAGGAGAATAATATTGGGGAGACTCCAGGGAATCAGATTTCCAGATGAGAATAGCAAAACACGGTGTCCACAGCAACCTCACCCTAGGAGTGCCTCCACCCAGATGTCCAATTTGAACATATACCCCCACTGTATATTTTGACCTCAGCTGGAATAACTCATAACCTGCCCAACTCTCCCTTTTTTTCTTGTTGTTGCTATTTGTTTTTTAAATTGTTTTATTTCTTTTGCTTTGTTTCTTGTGCTGTAGTTGTGTTGCTGTGGTTTGATTTGTGGTAGTTTCTGATATTGCAAACTAGTGCATTTTCTCTTTATGCGTAGAGTCTCCCCACAGTGAACCACTTGGGTACCTCCTTCTTTAGTTTCCTCCGGCAACAGCTAAATTTTATTCTGCTATCTCTCATTCTCCCTTGAAGTCATCACCCCAGTCTCTTCCTCTTTTTTCTTTTCTTTATTTTAGCACAATATCCTACATCATCTCCACTCTTTTACTGCTATCTCACCAAATGCACAAATTCCTCATTACTTTCCTACCACATTTCCTTTGCTCTCTAGACTATTTTCCATCACCTACAGAGGTACTGGAAAATTGAAGTGAATGCCAACTCTTAAAATGGGTGTTTACTTTTAAACCAAGCATGGCCTGAGGACTGCCATGGAAGATAGCTGCTAATCTGTTTGCTCTTCTAGTAGGAGGAAATTAATACTGTAACATTTATGCTATGCAAAAAGTAACCAAATCAACTCTGACTGTTGTATGAATTGGCTCTATGCATCTGACTGTTGTATGATATTGACTTGTATCCCTGATTTCATAAAGTATTGGAAAACTTAAAGATCAATAATAATTTATAAGATGGGGATCCAGCCATTGAACTATACTATCCAAATTGTACCCCAGCCCAAATAAGCAAAGAACCAAAAATTCCACACCCATCAGCAAATCCCCAAGTGAAATGTCCAGGGACAGATCTCAGACACCACTCCCTGACACTGAAAATGAGGAAAAAGGGAAACAATCCTTCTTCTCAACCCAAAACTCTCCAGTGAAGGAGTCCACAGATGGGTTCCTGGATGAAAACCTAGAAAAAATGATCAACAATCTGATTATTAGAACAATCAAAGAATTAAAAGAAGACTTAAGGAAGGAAATAAAAGTGCAATTTAAGGAGCTGAGAGACCACTTTAATCAAGGGCAAGACATTCTGAAAAGAGACATAGTAGCACTCTTAGAATTGAAATACACAGTAAACCAAATTAAAAGCTCAAAGGAAGATATTAATATCAGAGTAAACTCAGTAGAAAACAGAACTTCAGCTCTCAAAGAATGAATTTCAGATAATGAAAACAGGGTGCAAGGAGCATAAGCAAGAAAGGAAACTTACTTAGTATGATCAGAACTTCCAAGAGGTATGGGGCAAGATTAGAAGAAATAACATGAGAGTCATTGGGACAAGGGAGAACATAGAAAAGCAAAGGGATGACATAAAGAACTTTCTCAATGAGAAAGCCAAAGAAAATTTCCACCATATCAGAATTGAGCCAGAAATTCAAATCCAAGTTGCCTATAGGACACCAAACAGACTAAGAGATTGAGAAACTCTCTGAGACACATCATATACAAAATGAATAGCAGAGAAATCAAGAAAAGAATTTTAAGAGCAGTAAAACACCAAATCACATTCAGAGGTAGACAAATAAGGATTACTGTGGATTTTTCATCTCAGACAATAAAGACCAAGAGAGCATGGAATTATGTTTTTCAAATACTGAAGGAAAAAAAATTTCAGCCAAAGGTATTATACCCTCAAAACTCAGCTTTAAATGTGATGGGTAAGGAAACTACATCCATGATATTATCAAACTAGCAACATACACGAATGCAAAACCAGTTCTACAGAGAGTACTAAAAGACAAACTTCAAACAGAGGAACAGGTTTACACCTCCAAAGCCCATAAATGGAGGAAGATCAATGAAAGCATAACTCACTAAAAGATGTCCCAGATGGCACAAAATATAGCAGAGGTCACAATTCCAGCCATCCAGAATCACATATCTATTCTAACACAGTATGTGAATGAACTCAATGTCCCAATCAAAAGACACAGATTAGCAGACATGATCAAAAAACAAAATCCAATAATATGCTGCTTCTAGGAGACATCCTAACAGCCCAAAATAGACACAGATTGAAGATGAAAGTTTGGCAAAAAATATACCAAGGTTTTGGCCCAAGAAAGTAAGCTGATGTTGTGATCCTTACATCTGACAAAGTGAATTTGGACCAATAATGAGTCAGAAGAGATAAAGGTCACTACATTGTAGTAAAAGGAACAATACATGAAGAAGATATAATAATAGTTATCATTTATGCCCCCAAATACAACCCTTACATATATGTACATAAAGTACTAAAGGACAATAAATGACTTATCAATTTCAACACAATAATACTGGGGCACTTTAATACACCACTATCAGCAGTAGAGAGGTCATGAAAGTAAAAAATCAATAAAGATATCTCTAACCTAAGCAACTCTATTAATTAATTAGATTTATCAGGCATTTACAGAATATTCCATCCCAAATTGGCTGTTTGCCTTCCTCTCAGCAGCACATGGATCCTTCTCCAAAATAAATCACATCCTAGGCCACAAAGCTAATCTTAGCAAATACAAAATGTTGATATAATCCCATGTATCCTTTCAGACTAAAATAGTATGATCTTAGCAATTAACAACAAGAAAAACAACAGAAAATACACAAATACTTGGGGATTGAATAATACCCTCTTAAATGAAGAAATGATCAAAGATGAAATGAGAACCAAAATCAATAAATTCTTGGAAACAAATGAGAATGATGACACAATATATCAAAATCTATGGGACAGTATGAAAGCAATCTTAAGAGGTAAATTTATAGCACTGAATGCCTTCATTAAAAATCAGGAGAGAGACAAAATAAATAAACATGCTGCAATTCATATACCTACAGAAAGAATAAAAATCCAATCCCAAATGCAATAGGAAGCAGGAAATAACTAAGATAAGAGCTGAAATCATTGAAATTGTGAATAAAATAACAACAAAAAGAATCAATAATGCAAAGAATTTGGTCTTTGAAAAATAAATGAAATTGACAGACCCTTAGCCAACCTCACCAAAAGGAAGAATGAAGTGAAGCAAATCAACAAAAGTAAAGATGAAATGGGCAACATCACCACTGATTCAACTGAAATATGTATATATAACCATCAGCAAATATAATACTAAACAGGGAAACGCTGAGAACATTACCACTAAATGCAGAACAAGATAAGGCTGCCCACTCTCACGACTTTCATGCAATACAGTCCTCGAAACCCTAACTGGAGCCATGAGGCAAGAGAAGGAAATCAAAGGGATTAAAAAATGAAGAGAGGGACAGGGTTTCAAGATGGTGTTCTGAAGACAAAAGGCTTTCCCTGCACCTCCGCGACTGATCAGGACATCTCCAGCTTCTCACCAGTATTTTGAGGTGCGTTTGGGGGGATTAGCATTGTGAATCACCAGTTCTAATCTTAGCAGTAGATCTGAGGAATAGAGACTTAGGAGCGACCAGGGGCTTTGTTGGGATCTGTCTCGGCTGCTGCGGCTGCGGCAACGGCAGCAGCCGTCCGCCGGCCGGCATTTGCACTCTCCCGCCTACATTCCCGCCCGCCGGAGTCACATCTGCAAAGAAAAACCCGCACAGCTTTAAAGTCAGCGTTCTGGCAAGGACCCCTCCCGGACCTGCATTCTGTCTGGCGGCAGGATCAGTGACTGGAAATAGCGTTCAAACAAGCATAGAGCAGCGGTTTGCGCGGAAGAGGCGGGGCGGGAACGGCAAGGGCCAGGAAGCCGAGCAAGCGTCCGTACTTTATCCGCTTGCTAGTTACCACACTCCCAGCCCACCCGATCAGGGCAAGACCTCTTTGGGACTGCAAAGCAAGCTCTAAATACTCCGTCAGGAAGCAACGGAGATCAAAGGTGGAAACGGGACCAGAAGGCTTGGCTGAAGCCCTAAAGAAGTTGTGGGAGCAGCAAGGGAAGAGGAGCATCCATCTTTAAAACCACACTCCCTGTCCTGGACCCGCCCCCCCTCCCCCCGGGTCTGCAAAACAGGCTCATAAAACTGTGCCTGGACCCAGCAACTGAACACAGGCAGACTCAGCAGAAGGTGGGGTCTGGGGCCTGAATCCTACTCTCATAAAGGATCAGGAACTGAGGAGTAACGGTGTTCAAGGCTCTGTCCTCCCACCATAGACAGAAGGTCTTTCACAGGGCGGAAAAGCTGACCCCCACCTCAGGGATCACAGAAGTCATGTCCGACAACTACCAGCAGATGGAGCTCTGATAACATATCTTCTGACTTTCAGATCCCCTGAATCCAGCTTCAAAAAAAGTTAAAACTGGTCATATACAGCCAGAAATAGAAGATCCATTCCCTGAAAGGACCAGAGACAATCACAATATCGATACTTTCAGGGTTTTCCTATTAAGTATTATCCCCCCCCCCTTTTTTTTTTTTACTTCATTTTCTAGGTGTGTAGCAAGGCGATATCTGGTGGAGTTTACTGGTTCTCCAATATATAAAAACTCTAGCGGTTTTTACTTTTCTGTTATGTTAACGTCAAAGAGCAGTTAACCCCTACCCCTCCACTTTTTTTTCTTTTTCTTTCCCTTTTCTTTTCTTTTTTCTCTCTCCTATTAGAGGGGTGATTAACAATAGTAGTTCTTCTTAGTTTGCTAGCCTGTTTTAAAGGTTTCTTTCTCTTTTCCTTTTTTTCCTATTTAGCATATCTCTGATTCACTCTTAACCATCCGTCCTAGCCCTGTTCTCATTCTTGAGAAGAAGGATTCTGATCAGTGCATAAAGTAACTGAAATATTTTATGCCTGAAAAGCATAATTCTCAGGGAACACTTCTTCCCTTAAATTTTAGCAATAACCCAAATCTTGCCAATAACCCTTTTACCCTTCCTATATTAGACCACAGCTATCCTAGCTTCCCCTCGGATCTGTATCTTCTTTTCTATTTCTTTCCTGCTTTATTTCAAAGTTAGTAAATATTTTCTGTTCAATTTCCTTTTCTCTTCAAATGTTTTCCCCTTAGCATTGTCCTGTTCTTGCTACAGCAAATTCTTTAACTCCTCCACTTTCTCATTGTACATAATTGGTATACGTAAACCTCTCTCTTAATTTTACTGGCATTACCCACCTTCTGACTCCAAAACAGTTAATTCAATTTCACCCCATATTATTAAGACTGTGTAAATATTACTGTGGTAATTGTTAATCTGAGTAACACGTACTTGTTCCGGAATTCTATCATAGGTAATAGTAATTTTCTATTATCACCAAAAGTATTGATTATTATTTACATTAGTTGCATAGGCCGAAATTGATAGTCCATTTTAGTGGATGCTAAATAACTAATTTAGTACTGTTTATTGTTGTAAGCTTTGATTGTACATATTGCTAATTTACTTCTAGCGCATGAGGTGTTGGAATTATGCAAGGGTAACAAACAGTTTAGAGTAAAAGGGGTTGTCTTGTGAAATCAACTCTCCTGACAAAACCTCATCTCAAATAAGGGTTGGGATGGATCTCTCAACCCAACAACTTAGTCCGTAAGGCAGAAAACAGGAAAAAGAACCACAGAACCTGTAGTGCTCCCACAAAAGGGTCACCTGGTAAATAAGAGAGAAGAATCTCTTCAAGCATGAGAAATAAAAGTCGAAGAGGTTCACCACAATCCCAAAACTTCCCTGATAAGGGGGCTATGGCCAGGGACTGGGACGAAAATCTAGAACAATATATCAATGAGCTGACAACAAAAAGGATCATCGACTTAAAAGAAGAGATAATGAAGGGAATAACGGAGAAAATCGAAGATATGAAAGACTCGATTATTACAGTAATAGATTCTCTCAAAAAGGAAGTTACAGACCTCCAATCTGTAGTCAATGACATGAAAGGGACCATGCAAGAATTTAATAATAGATTAACTTCAGTAGAAAATAGAACCTCTGCCAATGAAGAAAGAACCTCCGAAAATGAAGACAGGTTGACCAAGCTAGAGCTCACAGACATCAAAAAGGGAAAAAAATTGCATGACCATGACCAGTATTTCAAGAATGTCTGGGATGAAATGAAGAGGAAAAATCTGAGAATATTAGGAATAAAGGAAGAAATTGAGACACACAACAATGGTATGAGGGATATTCTCAAAGAGATTGTGAAAGAAAATTTCTCCCACAAAGAAGTAGAATCTGACATGCTCATCCAGGAAGCTTACAGGACGCCCAATAGGCCCAATCAAAAGAGAAACACACCTAGACACATCATATTCAAAATGTACAACAGAGATACCAAAGAAACTATACTAAAAGCAGCAAGGGAGAAACGCCAAATCACATTCAGAGGCAAGCCAATAAGAATTGTATGTGACTTCTCAACCCAGACACTGGAAGCAAGGTCTTGGAATAATATGCTTCAACGTCTAAATGACCACAACATGCAGCCTAGAATTCTATACCCAGCAAAGCTCAGCTTCAAATTTGATGGAGAAATAAAAACTTTCCATGACAAAACAAAACGGGCAGAATTTGTCAACAGAAAACCTGCCCTAAAAGAATTCTCAAGGAAATACTCCAGACAGAAGAACAAGTACATGATACCCATAATCCACAAACTGAAGAAATTCAGTGAAGGTATCACCTACCAAGAACCAACCAAGACCACCACGGAAACAACTAAGTAAGACTCAATGACTACGAAACAACTGCACACTTCTATCTTAACACTAAATGTGAATGGTCTCAATGCACCACTCAAAAGACACAGACTTGCAGACTGGATCAAAAAACAAAATCCAACCATATGCTGCTTACAAGAAACTCACCTAACAGGCAAAGACATCCACAGATTAAGGGTGTAAGGATGGAAAAAAATCTACCATGCTTATGGCCAAAGAAAACAAGCCGGTGTCGCTATACTTATATCTGACAAAGTAAATTTCAATCATGAATCAATCAAAAGAGATAAATAAGGCCACTACCTAGTACTAAAAGAAACCCTTCAACAGGAAGAAATAACCATAGTTAATATCTACTCTCCAAACAACAGTGCACCCAATTACGTGAACAAATTACTTCACGACATCAAACCTCTTGTGGATCATAACACAATAATACTGGGAGACTTCAACACTCCACTGTCACCATTAGACAGATCATCAAAACAAAAAATCAATAAAGAAATAGCCAGCCTGAATAACTCCATAAATCAAATGGACTTCACAGACGTATATAGAATTTACCATCCTAAATTAGTAGAGTACACCTTCTTCTCTGCAGCACATGGATCCTTTTCCAAAATAGATCATATTCTGGTTCATAAAGATAATCTCAGCAAATATAAGAGAGTAGACATTATCCCATGTGTCCTTTCAGACCACAACACTATATCCCTAGCAATCAACTGCAATAATCATAACAGAAAACACACATATTATTGGAGATTGAATAATACCCTATTAAATGAAGAATGGATCCAAGAAGACATGAAAGAAGCAATCCACAAATTCTTGGAAGAGAACAAAAATGAAGACACAGCATATTGAAACCTCTGGGACAGCATGAAAGCTTTCCTAAGGGGAAAATTTATAGCATTGAGTGCCCACATTAAAAATGAAGAGAGATTCCAAATAAATAAGCTTACACTTCATCTCAAAGCCCTCCAAAAGGAAGAACAAGCTAACCCCAAAGCCAGCAGAAGGAAGGAAATAATCAAGATCAGAGCCGAAATCAATGAAACTGAAAACCACAAAACAATAAAAAGAATTGATGAAACAAAAAGCTGGTACTTTGAAAAAATAAACAAGATAGAGAGGCCCCTAGCGAATCTAACCAAAAGAAGGAGAGAAATGAGCCAAATCAATAAAATCTCCAATGAAAAGGGAGTGATCACCACCAATCCCATAGAAATCCAACAAATTATAAGATCGTATTTTGAAAATCTATACTCCTCCAAATTTGATAACTTGGAAGAAATGGATAAATTTCTTGACACTTACAACATCCCTAAATTGAATCAGGAGGATAATGATTCCTACATGGCCCAATCACAGGCACTGAAATCCAGTCTGCAATTAAAAGTCTACCAAAGAAGAAAAGCCCAGGACCGGACGGCTTCTCCTCTGATTTTTACCACACTTTTGAGGAGGAACTAACACCTCTCCTTACGAAGTAATTCCAAAAAATTGAAAAGGAGGGAATGCTCCCATCCACTTTTTATGAAGCAACCATAACTCTGATACCAAAACCTGA
>PVKS010041827.1:0-15773 GCA_004027875.1 Aplodontia rufa
GGAAGGGAGGAAGGGAGGAGAGGAAGGAAGGAAGGAGAGGAAGGAAGAGAGGGAGGGAGGAAGGAGAAATTTAACTTAACCAGAAAGGACTTAGTTACCTCCTAACAGCTAGGATGCTTTTCTTCTCTAATGTAAAATTCAGCAAATCTATCGTTTCTTTTTTTGTTGTTTTGGCTGCCAGGGAGCTACATGTTGAACATGGAGCTCAGCATGACCTTTCACACATGGATCTTTCTATTCTTCACAGCCTCCTTACTTTGTTTTCTTCTTATCTTTCTTCTTGTCGGGTAGTTTCTTAGTCCTGATTTCAAATCTTATTTTTATCTTATCATTGAATCTAGTGTTCATGGATCTTCAGTGGAAGGAGGCAGGATACAAATAGAGACTTATTAATATTCTTTCTAAGGTTAAGAGGCTAAGCTGGAAAAACTGAACAGGGTGCTCTTTGTATCCCTGCCTTGTGTGTTAGCCCAAGGCAGAAGATGACATGTGGCTTGGTTCATTTTTATACAAGTAGTGTGTTCTCTGTGGTTTGTGTGATCCAGCATGATGGTGATTTTCCTGAGATATCTAGCCGTGATATTTCCACCCCAACAAGCAGCTTTCCTTTTGCTAATTTTTTTCCTCTGAAATATTCACTGACCTACACCATGAATATTATCAGATAGTTTCCCTTATTTTTTTTTTCAAATTTACTCTTAAAAGACTATTCAAAAGGGGGCTGGGGTGGTGGCTCAGCAGTTGGAGTGCTTACCTGGCATGTACAAGGACCTGAATTCAAAACCCCAGCACCACATACACAACTAAGTGCTGGAGCAACAAAGACGAGATGAAAAAATAAATAAAATTGATTCTCACTCTCATTCTTTCTCTCTTAAAAAAAAAAATTTTTAACAAGGGTTTACTATTCATACCCTCATCACCAGGCGCAGTGTCACACATCTGTAATCCCAGCAACTCAACAGGCTGAGAGAGGATGACAACAAGTTTGAGGCCAGCCTCAGTACTTATCGAGATCCTGTCTTTCTGTCTTTAAAAGAAATAACTAAATAAAAGGGACAGGGGATGTACCTAAGTGGAAAAGAGCCCCTGGGTTCAATCCATAGTATAAAAAAAATTTTTTTAATTCTTCATCAAACTACATATCATGATTTTTAAATTTTGGATCAGGAAAAAATCACCCTCCTCCCATAGTTAAGTTAACCTTCACATATTGAGGGCTGAAGATAGAATAGAGACGTGAGGAGGAGATGTAAGAGGTGTCGATGCAGTTTTCTCTATACCTCAATTAAAAAAAAATGGAATGTAGAAAACTCTGCTCTTATACGTGAGAAGAGGAAATCTTTGTAAATGACAAACAAAAGTCTAGGAAAGTGGGTCTGGAGCGGTGGCTCGGCGTTATGGCATGAGCAAGTACACGGGTTCAGACCCCAGCACCCATGTATACAACAAAGTGTCTGAGCAATGAAAGCCATGTGAAAAACTAAATAAAAATTGGTTCTCTCTCTCTCTCTCACTGTCCTCTTTTTTTTCAGGGCTGAGGATTGAACTTGGGACCTTGCGCATGCTAGGCAAGCCCTCTGCCACTGAGTTAAATCCCCAACCTCTGTCCTTCTCTCTTTAAAAAAAAAAAAAAAATTCTAGGAATCTCAAATTGTTCTTAATTCTTTTTTTGGTCCTGGCCCACTTTGTTTGATGAAAACAAAGGGGACCTCAGGAAAATACATAAATGCAATTTTTGCAATTCAAAAACAATTTTTAATTTTAGAGATTCAAAGTCCTCCTGGAGGAACATTCATGAGCTTCTTAGGCTGACTGTCCCTGAAAAACAAACTTTTGAGGATGCTCAAGATAGCTATGTGACAAGAACATTTGAAAAACATAAATCTTATAAGTAATTATATATAATATAAAGAGTTATAAAATAATATGAAAATTAACTTATTTGATTTTTTAAGTGAATCATTACATATTCTTGCAAAATTGTAGAAATGGTACAAGAATGCCTGAAATTTAGGATGGTTAAAATTGAGGGAATGGTACACAGAGGGACTAAAATATCCCAGGTTTAATCCATGCAGATAGAGTCTAAACACAGCTCATGAAGAAGCTCACTAGAGGCCACTGTTTTTTCCTTTTCCTCTCTTCGTGTTCCCTCAGACCAGCTAGTCTGGTAACAGATACCATCGCATGCCCCTCATCCCACCACGCTTTCCTCCCATTACAAGTCAGAAAATCCCTGGTTTGCTGCAAAGACCATGAAAGTAACAGGCTGCCTTGGCCTAGGAGGCCTGAGTGAGTGAAGGAGCTGCACAGGTAGAGGTGACAGGCCCTAGGGAGGTAGCAGAGACCAGCTGCTATCAGATCCAAAGAGATCTAGACATCACCAGAGGAAATGAGTCAGAAACCCAGGAGAGCCAGGTGCAGTGGCACACACCTGTAATCCCAACGGCTCATGAGGCTGAGGCAGGAAAATCGTAAGTTCAAAGACAGCCTCAGCAACTTCTGAGACCCTATCTCAAAATAAAAAACAGGCTGAGAATGTGGCTCAGTACTTAAGTGTCCCTAGGTTAAATATCCAGTGAAAGAAAGGAAGGAAGGAAGAGAGAGAGAGAGAGAGAAGAAACAAACCCATCATAGAATGGTCCTGGGCATGCCAAGAGAAAGCCAGGACCACTGTGGCCAGGGGCAAGGAGGGTAAGGGAAGGAACACCATGAGAACCGTCTGTGTGGGTCTGTCTACCTCTGCATAAACAACAAGAATTTAAAAGCTCTACAGTCAATGGAACTAAGCAGTCACTCCTTCTAGGCTGTAACTTCCAAGAGATGGGCCACAGGTGTGTGCTTCTCAGCCCTGGATGTTCAGCCCCTAGCACAGTGCTAGTGGCACATAAGGAGGCACTCTGAGGGAATGGAAGGACTAAGACTACTTTGGGGCAAAGAGAAGTATCTCATCTCTTCCTTCTGGTGGCTAGTAGATGCTATACCAGAGATGCTCAAGAAATGGTTCTTTTAAAAGCAAATAAACTGCCTGATAAAACCATTAAGTATTTAAAAATAAATAAAGATAGTCATTCAAAAAAATGAATCCAGTAAACCTTGATGTCTTTGCTTTTTCACTTTCCATAGTCAGGTCCAAGGTGGAAAACAAAAACAGAGTGACTGAAACCAGAATAAAAAACTGGCTGTGGCTTCCCCAAGGCCGCAGACACTGGAAGACTCCTCTACTAACCACTCGGCCCTGAAGTCATGTCTAACTGCTCCATCCCCATGAGAGGGAGTTTAAGCCTGAGAGAGACATGGAGACCCAGGTCCCACCACTCTGGATAAGCAAATCATTGAAAGAGAGGCACACCTCGCTGCAACTCAACTCTGATACCTTTCTCCATGAAATAACTATACTCAAGAGAAGAAAAAAATATATTTGGGGCAATGTCACAGTAAGCCTCCCAGCCTAGCTGGCTGGCTGGGGTAGCAAACCCCTGAGGTCATCAATTGCCCTTCAGAAATGGGCACTGTAGGATATTCAGATGATTAGTCCCTGCCTAGAGTTTCCTTACCCAATTGGATCAAATGTTAATGACCAGAGGCTCCATAATCTCAAAGCTGAAAGCAATCTTCAAAATCACAAGCCTAAGGCTAGTCACTTTATGACATCCCTACTGACTGGTCATTCAGCTTGGATAATCCCACTGACAAGAGATTCTCAGAATAACCCATTCCATCTTTGGGCAGCTCTGTTGAAAGCTGGGGTGTCTACCGGTGTTCCTTGAAAAAAAGATCACTATTTTCCAGGTACTTATGAACAATGAAACCAATGGAGAGGGGCACCATAGCAAAATTTAATTTCCTCTTCTGCCATCCTGGGGAAGTCTTCCTTTAGAACCACTGACTTAGAATCCCTAGAACCAGACATGATAACAATGGTAGCTAGCATTCACAGACCTGTATCATTTACAGCATATGAGCCACGCATGTGCTGAAAGCTTTACAGGCACTATCTCATTTAAAACAACATTTAATTCTTATACTCTCCTTTAAGCAAGGTATTATTTATTACCTTTTTATACATGAGAAAAATAAAGCCTCAGAGAATTTATGCAACTTGCCCAAGGTTGTAAAGAGGGAGGTGAGCTGGAAATGAAACCCAAAGTTTTATTACTTATTTTCTTTTGTTTAGCAAAAGAAACCCCTTTAAAAAGTAAACTAATGCCAAGACCTAATATTTGAGGGGCTGGAAAGGTGGCTCAGCCTGGCATGCACAAGGACCCAGATTGGAACTCCAGCACCACATACCCAACTAAGTGTTGGACAAACAAAAACCAGATGAAAAAAAAAATAAATAAAATTCACTTTCTCTTTCTCTCTTTAAAAAAAAAAAAGAAAAAGAAAAAGAAAAACATAATACATAAAATAAAACAGCCCTGCCTGTGAAGACCCTAAAGCAGTCCACAAACACAAATACTCATAATCAATAAACAATATTGAACTCCTCCCTGAAAGCCCAGCCTCCAAGGGGAAAACTGCTACTCCCTTGGGGGTATGCTCCAGAGCAACTTGCAGCACAGGAAGGCCCTTAGTAAACAATGCTGACTGAACACATCCAATAGTGCTGGGCTCTCCACGCTGTTCTAAGGATCTTACATGTATTAACTCAACCCTCACAACAGGCTCTGTTTCCCCTTTTCACAGATAAGAAAACTGAGGCATAGAGTGCTCATGTGTCTTTCCCAAGGATACAAAGCTGAATTCAAATTCAAACTCAGGCAGCCTGACTTTGTGTTTCATTGACCCTTGCAGAACCCAACTATTCCCTTATAATAGATCTGCAGAGAAAAGCTGAGGCGTACACTTAGGCCACCGTACCTATGGATCTGATCCTTAGCTGGCCTTGACCATCAACCAAGCAAGCTCCACCCCTGCACAAGGCTCATTTCTCCTTGGCTCCTCAGGATCCCACCATGAGGCAGGCAGGAGTAGTTGTAGTATCACCACTCTAGAGATGAGGAAACTGGTCTGAAGGCTCAAGCATGTCACCATTCACAAAGAAAATCAATGACTAGCACTACCTCAACTTGGCCACTGCTTAGGAGTTGAGTCTGCTCTTCTCATCGGAGACCAGCTAGGTCTCACACACTGAAATCCCAAAGCAACTGCAGGAAACAGTACCAGAGAGAAGGCCAAAATGACAAGTGGGTGAGTGGTGCTTTCATGGATATCTCACAGCAGTCTGCTCCCAAGCCCACAATTTAAATATGAATTGCAGTTTTCACCATAAAATGCAGCCTTCTGGGCTTAGCTCTGCAATAAAACTTCAATTAATCTAAGCAACTTCTCCACTTAGAAAATTTCCTTCTCACCCCCTCCCAGAGATGTTAGAAGACTATCTTCTAAAATAATAAACCTCAGATTTCATAAAATTCCCACTTCAAAGAAAGCAGCAGTGATAACAACACTGCTAATGTTCAAGGTCAAGTTAAATGATGCAGAATAACTGTTGTTGGTGACCATTTCAAATTTAAAATCTAACTTTTGAATTTGTAGACAGAGCAAACACAATAAACTTTTAAAATAGAACCCCAAAGCTGACTTAAAAACCTAACACAGTGGTAGCTAAAAAAGAAAAAATACGTCACATAGGAAATTTCGAACTTATAATCCCAGCAACTCAGGAGGCTGAGACAGGAAGATCCCACATTTGAGGCCAGCGTCAGTAACTTAGCAAGACCCTGTCTAAAAATAAAAACTAAAAAGGGTTGGGGATGTAGCTCAGTGATAAAGCACCCCTTGATTAGATCCCCAGTACAAAAAAACAAAACAAAAAAAAAACTCTGGTAGGTACAAGTAAAAAAAACAATCAGCAAAATTAATTTTAATACATTTTTGATCCAACAGATAAAAGTTATCTTCAACATGTAATCAGTATAAAAATCATTATTGAGATTCTTCACTTTTTTTAGTATTAAGTCTTTGAAATCTGAGGGGTCTTTCACATTCATAGCACATCTTGACCTAGACTAGCTGAACTGCAAGAATTGATGGTCACATGTGGCTAGTGGCTATTACTTTGGACAGCACAGACCTAAAGCTTTCAAGTCCCAATTATAAACAGCCGGCACAGTCTCTCTCCACCTAATAGGGCAAGTGCCCAGCCAGCTTGGAATCAGAGGCTTTTAAACAGCAAGACTCTGCTGTTGGGCCAAAGCACTGGCTCTTGCTCCTTATTTTACAACATTAAATCCTGTCAAATCAATTGCAGATTTAAAAGATAAATATTATGCTGTAGTGACTCTGGCTAAGTCATCTGGGGAGGGAGTGGGACTGGGCAGAAGGATTATTATAATAGGAATATTATATGGAGATAACCATATAACATTTGTGGTCTCGTTTATGGAGACCACAAAGAGGAAGGTGCTCAAGTTCACCACCTCACCAGTTATCCTGGCCTGGTAACTCAGACACCAAGAGCTTTGGTGACTGGGAGATCTTTAGGCAGCAACAGGGGAAAGTACCAGGGCTGCTTACAGCCCCAGGTTCTGTCCAGGTTTGCCAAACGCAGACACAAAAGCAAAACCAGTTTGGGGGCACTTATTTAAAATACACACTTCCAGGCTCTGCCCAAGTATGCTGAAACAGTTTGGGAGGGTGGGGAGGACCTCAGGATCTTCACACACAGCGTGTGTGCATGATGTGCACACTTGTGCATGCCACAGGGTGTTGAACCAAGGGGCTCTCTGCCACCGAGCTATATTTCCTGCCTTTTTTTGAGACAGGGTCTTGCTAATTTGTCCAGGCTGGTCTCAAACTTGTGATCCTCCTGCCTCATCTTTCAAGTGGCTGAGATTACAGGTGAGCACCATTGTGCCTAACTAGGGGATATATATATATATATATTTTTTTTTTTTTTTTTTTTAAAGAGAGAGGGACAATGAGAGATAATCAATTTTATTTAGTTTTTCATGTGGCTTTCATTGCTCCTACACTTTGTTGTGTATGTGGTGCTGGGGTCTGAACTTGCATACTTGCACATGCCGGGCAAGCACCGTAACTGCCGAGCCACTGCTCCACTCCTTAGGATCTATGCTTTTAAGATCTTTCCCCAGTGACTCTGATATTTTCTCTCTTTGAGATTGACTGTACCAAATGGCCCTGCAAGTATTAAAATACCTCTTTTAAAAAATTAAAAAAACAGACTGAAAGTTGACTGAGCTAATAATAATCTCAACATGGGTGAATTATTACATGAGCAAGGGGAACCTTGCCTATGACGTTGGGGGACAAAGTGAGGAGAGCAGGGCGGGGATGGGAGGGTCATCAAGGCAGATGGAGGGTGGGAGTAGGGGGGTTATCAACCCAGTGAGGGGGAAGCACGGGATTGGGGGAACACAAAGGAGGAAGACCATGGTGTGGCATCAGCCTCAGACTGCTCTGTCAGTATGCATGTGTTCACGATTCTATGGCAACAATTCCCTCCTAAATGTAAGACTATGTTGAACAAATAAAAACAACAATTTTAAACACCATGTGAAAAATCTCACACTTGACACAACAGGGTGCTACTCTCCATCTTGAGAGATTTCTCTCCCTGAACTATTGATGTCAATTTTTATGCTGAGGCACAATAAAACACACAGATTTATATAAGACTTGTTGAATTCATGCCAAGCAAATTGTTGAATATTTTTTCTCTGCAATTTCAGTGAATTTTCTCCAAGGATGCTACATAAAATTTCTTTTCCAACTTGATAATAATGACAGTGCATATTTATTGATCATTTATTATGTTCAACAAATAAATGTACATTATCACATTGAATCCTCACCCTATGAGATTGGTAATATTGCTTCCCCTTGTTCAGCTTATATGAGGACTCTGAGTCTCAGAAGAGTTAATAATTTATTTTATTTCATTTTTGGTAGGACTAGAGATTTAACCCAGGGATGATTAACCACTGAGCATATCCCCTCCCCTTTTTATTTTTTATTTTGAGACAGGGTCTGGCTAAGTTGCTAAAGCTGGTCTCAAACTTGCAATCCTCCTGTCTCAGCCTCACAAGCCACTGGAATTATGGGCGAGCACCACCACGCCCACCATACTAAGCTAATACTTTTAATCAAGCTTAAATTGAAGCAGGTGTGTATAATTACAAAAAAAAGTGTCACCATTATTCCTCCTAATGCTAAAAATTGCTGTTTCTTTCCAGTACATGGTGTGTCCTCACCTAAAACTCACTGTCGATGACTACAAAAGATTCTGCCTACACTTTACACATATTCCCTTTGTCTTTTTTCTCACAGTCTCAGTAACTGATTTGTCCGCCTTCCTCAATAATAGCCCGAGAGTTACTTAAGGACAGCACATCTTTCTACCACATGTATCTCCACACCAGGAACTTCACAAAGCCCTATAGTGATTGGTAAGATTTGGATGGATGGTAGGGCAGATAGGAGAGGGAAGTCTAGATCATAAAACTTTTATCAGCTGGATATGTGGAACTTCCATCCAAGCAGGAGACAGGATAAAAGCCTTGATGTAGGAATATCTGGCACTCTCTGGTCATGAAGCACTCCAAGGTCACAGGTGTAGGAACAGCTGGGAAGACCTACATACGGCACAACTGAAGGGAAGAAGGCACAGCACCAGAGGACCACATTAAAAGACAGTTTCAGGGGCTGGAGAGGTGGCTCAATGGTAGATCACTTGCCTGGCATCTGCAAGAACCCAGGTTCAACCCCCACCACCACATATACAACTAAGTGGAGGAAAAACAAAAACCAGATGAAAGAATAAAATTAACTCTCTCTCTCTTTAAAAAAAGAAGAAAGAGACATTGTCAAAGCAATCAGAGAGGTATGGGTTCAGGAAAAGACTACACCATGGGCCCAGCAGGTACTTAATCAGGAGTGAAAGTCCTACAAAGTCTGGTACTGTCTCTGGCTTCAAAGGACAATGCATCTTTGTCCTCTCACTCAGGTACCTGATGCTGTTGGCTTTAGGGGAAACATATTCCTTAGAGGGAAACATTTTAGTGATCATCAATGATACTGACCAGGTACCATGAAATTCAGAAGATAGACCAACTGCTAAGGAAGATAATGTGTAGTGACTTTTAAAATTGTTGTATAACTGAAAGTTGTACAAGTGACAATCTCCTTACAAAAGACTTTATCATAATGCATTTTTCTTTGCCGTACAATCCCAGCCTTCTCATGAAGGGGCCAGACACGAACCTGCCGTTTGTCCTCACTTAGGGGGAAATACATGATCAGGGAAGTTCCTCCCTTTCTCAACTTCTCCTCATGGGGGCAGCAGTCACCATCTGTGTTCAGCTGCTATGGCCTCACGCAGTTAGGGACCAAAAGGTGGCAACACTGCCCAGGAGACCGACCACTCCCATGCCAGCCCACATCTAGTCAGCCTGAGGCTGAGGCTTCTGGGTTTTCTCCAGTGCCTTCTCCCAAACAATCCAGTCACTGAGTAACCAGTCCTAAAGAATAATGAATGTCCCCACCCCCCTAGCAAAGCCACCATCTCTGAGACCTCCCTAAAGTGTGAAGTCCTCTTTTCTCACTTCATAACACAAGACAGGATGATATCAACCTTAAGGTGAAGAGTGAGAGAATGTGAACTTGGACGTGGAATGTGTTTAGGGTTTGCCAGTTCCTGGGATGTTGAATTGTTTGTGCTGCCTTTTTTGACATGTTGGAAGAATTTCACTTGCAGTATTTCCCAAGAGGCTTACAGAATCAGGATGCACAAAGAGTGCCACAAACTTGCCCACAAAGCCCTTCTTCACTAATTAGAATGGCAAATCAGGAATATTTGAAGGCTCTGAGTTTTCAAGTAGAATTTCTGCAGAAAAGAGCATAAAAGCTCTCATTATTGACAGGCCCCAACTTGTTGTGGGTCTTACTGAGCTTTTGTTGGACAGGGGCACTGGCAACAAACAGCACCACATGGAGAAGACCTGGGGTGAATCGCTCCTCAGCCACTTCCAGCTCCATAAGATATTTTCCTCTCCACTGATCAAAGTCGAGGAAAGATGATACATTCTTGAGTTTAAAAAGCCCCATCCCAACTGAGGAATTTGCAGATTCCTAATCCCTAGTCAAATGATAAAGTGACTAGGTCATCTGAGCTGCTGATTCCAAGATGCAGCTACATCATCATCCCCTGGGAGCTTGGAAAGAATACAGAGGCCGGGGCCCCACCACACCTGGGGAACTGGAGCATTTTCAAGCATATTTGTGGACCATTGATTAGACCACTATTTTCTTAACTAGTGGGTTGTGAAAACAAACCTGAAGGATCACCTCATGCCCATCAGGATAGCTGTTATAAAACAACGAAAGATAACATGTGCTGGATAGGATGTGGAGCAAAGGAAGCCCTTGCACACTCCTTTTGTTATTTTAAAAGACATTTCCTGAGTGCACGCTACATGCCAAAGCTAAGAATTTATCTGTTATTATCTCATGTAATCCTTTATAATTTCATGAAGTTTATCTTCATCATATTGCAAACACAAAATAATCAAGGCTGGGGCTGGAGCGGTGGCTCAGCGATTTCGGCACTTGCTGGGCAAGCACGAGGACCTGGGTCAAACCCCAGCACCACGCACACAACTAAGTGTTGGAGCAACTAAAGCCATGTGAAAAACTGAATAAAGTTGTTTCTCTCTGTGTCTCTCACTGTCCCTCTTTAAAAAAAAAAAAAAAATTGATTCTTTCTCTCTCACTGTCCCTCTATCTTAAAAAAATAATAATAATAAGGCTCAGAAGCATTAAGTATCTCACCCAAGGTCACTCAGCTAGAAAGCGGGCAATGTAACGGAAACCCAGGCATTTTCGCTGTGTTGCGCAGCACCCCCTCCTCAACATGGGAAGGTGTTCAGTTAATGCCTGTTGAGTGAAGAGAGACAGCTGAGAACGTCCTCTACCAGGCATGTCCAGTCTAAGAGAGACCCATCAAGACAATACTAATAATAGCACATTTTACTGAGCACTGACCACAAATCAGACCCCAGGATAAGTGTTACCTAGATTATCTCACTAAATCCTTACTTTGTGAGGTAGACAGCTTTTTTAGCCCTGATGTATAATTCAGAAATAGAGACTCCAACAAAATATAGAAGAATCAAGAGACTGGGGTATGGGCAACGGGGTGGGTAATTCTGGTTTAAGAACAAATGTATATCATATTGTTGGGGCTGGAGCGGTGCCTCAGTGGTTAAGGCACTTGCCTGCCATGTGCAAGTACACGGGTTCAAACCCCAGCAACCCACATACACAACTAAGTGTCAGAGCAACTAAAGCCATGTGAAAAACTCAATAAAAACGGATTCTGTCTTTCTCTCTCTGTCCTTCTCTCTTTAAAAAAAAATGTATATCATATTGTTACTTTATATCCATTTATGATTGTACAATAACTCCTTAATAAAAATTTTAGAAAATAGAGGGTCTGAGATGGTAAGTAACAGAACTGAGATACAAATACAAGCAATCTATCTCTGAGACCCTAATTCTTATGCTCTGGGTCATACCATGATCTAGACTATTTATGTAAATTAAAATTTCAAAATTCAGAGGCAATACAAAATCAGGAAGAGAAGAAGGTTAGACATATATCTGGGTTATTAACTGATCAGGGCCTTTGGCGGCTTTTGTTGTCGTTTTGTTTTCATTTGGGGAAGTGGGGGAAAGAAGTTGTTGTTGGAAGTACTAGAGTTTGAACCCAGGACCTCACATATGCTAGGCAAGCACTCTACCACTGAATTACACCTCAGCAACTATAACTGGTCAGGGTTTTTTTTTTTTTTTCTTCAGGGCTGAGGACTGAACTGGGGCCTTACACATGCTAGGCAAGTGCTCTGCCACTGAGCTAAATCCCCAACCCCAACTGGTCAGTTTTAATTAAGGAATGCTTCTTGGAAGACTTGGTCCTCAACTGCAGATTTTATAGAGAGGAAAAATTACATTAGGGGTTCACAAGGATCAAGACTGTTTGGATGATAATATATCCCTAATACTCAACCACATCTAAGAAGCAGCATCTCTGTGCTTCTGTGTATCCTCAATTCTCATTCTGAATGCATGTATGTGTGTTTGGGGGTGGGTGGGAATTAAACCCAAGAGAGAAAGGGGATGGAGATAGGGATGGGAATTGAACCCAGGGGTGCTCTACCACTGAGCTATCTCCCCAGCCCTTTTTATTTTTATTTGGGAACAAGGTCTAAGTTGCTCAAGCTGGATCAAACTTGCAATTCTCTTGCCTCAGCCTCCCAAGTTGCTGGAATTACAGGTGTGTGCCACCACACCCAGGTGTCTCAATTTCCATTTTTATGAGAAAAAAACAAGTACGATTTCAGAAGAAACTAAGGTCTAGATGAGGAACAGAACCTATGAGATATCACAGAGCACCTGGACTATGGTCATGACTAGCCTTCCACTGGCAATGCACTATAGCCATCATGCCCAGCCAAAGTGGACACTTGCAGTTCCCCCAAGATCTGTTCTTTTCTTTCCCCTCAACAACAGAACCACTGAATTTTAACTGTTCAAGATTTTAACTGTTCAAGATTTCCATATATTTATTAGTGGCTGTATAAATAAGTTCTGACTAAGGTCATCTAGTAAAAGGACCATACAGGACTTTTGGGAAGTATTCCTAAAAGGGTAATAGTGTGAGTTTGAGAAGCAAAAGGGGAAAGGAAAGCGATCCTATCCCTTACTGCCTGACAATGCAGTTGTGATGGCCAGAACTCAAGCAACCATCTTGAGCTTTGAGATGAAAGCCATGTGTCAAAGACTGCACAGCATCAGAGTGTCTGGAGACCAGAAGACTTGGTGAAGCCAACTTAATAATTCTGGGATGACTAATTCCAGACTTGTATGAAAGAGAAATAAATTTGTTTAAGTTACTGTTATATCAAGTTTTCTTATCATTTGTCGTTAAACATAACCCTAACTGACACAGGTAAGAACAGTCATTTTAACTTAAAAAAAAAAAAAATTCTCAAACCTGGGGCTGGAGTGGTTGCTCAGTGGTTACAGCGCTTGCTTAGCATGCGCAAGGACCTGGGTTCAAACCCCAACATCACCTACACAACTAAGTGTCAAAACAATGAAAAACTAAATAAAAATAAAAATTGATTCATTCTCTTCTACCCCACCCCATCACTGTCCCTCTTTAAAAAAAAAAAAAAATTTCTCAAACCTCGGATCAGAGTGGCCCAAACCTGTAACCCCAGCTACCAGCTACTTGGGAGGCTGAAGCAGGAAGATCACCAAGTTCAAGGCCAACCTGGGCAACTTAATGAAACCCTGTCTCAAAATAAAATGTTAAAAAAAAAAAAAAGGCTGGAGTATAGCTCAGTGGTAGAGTTCTTGCTTATTAGCATGTGGGAGATAATGGGTTCAATCTACAGTAAAAAAAAAAAAAATTATTTTTTACACCCTGTCTCAAAATAAAAATTAAAAGGGCCAGAATTATTCAGTGGTAGAGCACCCATGTTTAATCCCCAATACTGCAAATAAAAGCAAAATAAAAAGAAAGAAAGTTATAATTAAGCACACACCTTACCACTGTCTCATGCTTATTTTCATGTACTGTTTCATTAGAAAACATTTCTACAAATATCTACTTCCTTTAGTCATCTCATAGATTATTTTATTTACTCAAATATCTCCCAGACAACTTAGCACAAAGCATTATGCTAAGCACCCTACAAAAAAGAAAATCTAAGCTCCTAATGAACTATAGACTAATGGGAGAGACTTGCTGAAGGAAGGAAGGAAGGGAAGGAGGAGGGGAGAGAGTGAGTGAATGACTTTTTCCTGGAATACTGTTCCACCCCATCCATATGGAAACCTTTCCTTTGTTCCTGTAGCCTTCTATGCACTGTTTTACATATCTTGTCCCCATTGGACTGGGTCATCTTAAGGGACTACCAGTTATGCATTCTTGATTTCTCAGCATCTAATACAGTACCTGGCACCCAAAAGGGGTTTGGTAACAGAGGAGATAATACATATATTTAAACTTAGAATCAACAACACTTTAGGGGTTGGGAATTTAGCTCAGTGGCAGAGCGTTTGCCTAGAATGCGCAAGGCCCTGAGTTGGGTCCTCAGCCCTTTAAAAAAAAAAAAAAAGAGAAAAAAATCAATGACACTTTACATTACTAACCTAGACAGAATCCTGATTTCTGAGGGGAAGTTTTGTTTTCTGGTTTTTAGTTTTTTGGTAATTTTTTAAATTTTTATTCGATAAACATGGTCTTACAGTTAGGAGGGATTCATCATCAAACAATAAAGAACAAAAGCGTAATGACAGAACAAGCCAAGACCAGTGCCAGACCATGGATTCCCCCCTTGGGTTCCCCATGATTCCATATTTCCCCCTACTTAAGCCCAAAGTTAATAGGACTTCTCCTGGAGGTGGGAGGTTCCTGTCTGATTAGATTCCCCCACACTAACTCCCTCTGGTCTCCCTCTGATGTCCTTCCTATTCCCTTTCCCCCCTCCCTGTTTTTAGTTTGTTTTTCCTTTCCAGGTTGTGCCAAACACAAATCAGCAGTACATAATGGGAGGACAGTAAAGACTGCCTCCAGAAAGCTCTAGAATAGGGAGGAAGGAAGTATGGGATCTTAAAAACTGTTCCCAGTTATATAAAATTAAGGCAGGCTTAGTGAAACTACAAAAGGGATCTAAAATGAGTGGCTATGGTTACAGATCAAGTCACCTAGAAAAGGGGCAAATCTAGAGATCACCAGCCCTTTAAAAAGCAAGGGGCATGGGGCTGGAGCAGTGGCTCCATGGTTATGGTGCATGGGCACTTGCCTGGCATGCTCGAGGATGCAGGTTCAAACCCCAGCACCATGTACACAGTGAAGTGTCAGAGCAATGAAAGCCACATGAAAAACTAAATAATACTGATTCTCTTTCTCTCTCTTCTCTCTCTGCCTCTTAAAAAAAAAAAAAATAAAGGGTCAGGGGTGTATTGAGGGACTACACCTGTTATCCAGTTGATAGAAATATGGGTGTTTAGGGACACAGGGACCAGGTGAACAGACATATTCTATCATCATCACAGAGCAGCCAGAAGAGTGCGTATGTGTGTACACACAATGTTGACTGTTCACTCTATACTAGGCTCTGTGCTAGGCCTGGAGGGCAGAGCCCTTAATGGTAGCGCAGCTGGTGCAATTCTATAGGGAATAGTGACCCGCTAAGGCACGTTAATACTCACCAAGAGTATGGAGCACCCAATTCCCGGGGAGGAGAAATGTCTAGGCAAACTTACAGTTTAACCTTCCTCCCATTGGCTAGTCTTGTGGCTCCCTCTACTGATCCATAGAATCAGCCGATGACCCTTTAGTGATCCCATGCTCACAATGTCACAGTAAGATTCAAAGGTGACTAGTACTTTACACCTCATTCAGGTCTGACATGGAAAAAAGGGAAATCCTGTCAGTCTTGGATTGTGTGTGTGTGTGTGTGCATACGAGTGCGCACGCTGGGGATTTACAGAAGGTCTGAAGCCTACTCCTGGCTGTGCCCCTAATCCAATCTTTCTATACAGGGCATCCAGAAACCCTCTGTGGCACTTCATTCACCTGAGTGAGAGACAGGAAGCAGCACTGGCCAGATCCGTCAACTCACTCTGAAGCAGTTTAACCAGTCCATGCAGAAGTTATGCTATCCTTGGAGAACAAAAAGATTCAATAAAGACAGCCCAGACAAACCCGATAGAAGTGGTTGATTTAAGTGCTA
>PVKS010041829.1:0-15772 GCA_004027875.1 Aplodontia rufa
GTCAACAGGGTACTGCATTTTCAAACCAGAAATCATCTGGAAGTTGCAACAAGAAGCTGCACCTTGCTTCTCAGAGGAGGAAGTTTCAAATGCGAGTCACCCAGGTAAGTTGCTGAACGCAAGGAGAACTCTGTTCAGTGCTTAGGCTCCAGATGGTCAATTACAGGTGACATCCTTGTATTTCAAGACTGATGAAAAGGCTAAAGACACAATCAGCAGTGAACGGAAAATGATTAGTAAACTTCACCCCATTGATTTTCAAACTTGTTTGCTGATTGTAGGGGCACCTCTGTAATCCCAGCAATTCCAGAGGATGAGGCAGGAGGATTCTAAGTTTGATATCAGGCTGGGAAAGATACCTAGGTCATGCCTCAACACAAGAAAATACAAAGAACTCAAAATGTGTCTCAATGGTAAAATGCTTCAGGGTTCAATCTCCAGTGACAGAACAAACCTCTCTCTCTTTTTCCTTTTTTATTATTGTTGTGTGGCCCTGGCAGTTCTTGAACTCTTGGTTTCATTTGGTCTTCTACCTTTTCTTCAAGGGCCTAAGACTACAGTTACACATCACCATACTGAGCTGTAAAATTCAAAACTTTGTTTAGAACAACAAAGATACCATTTAATTAATAAAAGACATAATGCCTCTGAGTACCAAAACAGGTACCTAGTGGAAGTGACCGAGAAAAGGTAAGCTCCCTGAATAGTTATGAAAATCCATAAATCAATGTGGGAAAACGTACACAACACAATTAAAAAATAGGCTCAAGGGGCTGAGCGGTGGCTCAGTGGTTACAGCGCTTGCGTGGCTTCCACAAGAACCTAGGATTAAACCCAGCGCCCTGTACACAACTGTATGTCAGAAAAACCAAGGACCAGATGACAAAAATGAATTAAATTGATTCTCTCTCACTCTCCATCTCTTAAAAAATAAGAAAGAATGAGAGACTCTTTGAAAATGGCCAGTAAATCCACAGATGTTTTCGGTTTTCATGGAGTGTAAACTAAAATATGCAGTGACATAGAAGGTGGAATAGACATATGGTGTCAGGTAAGAACACCACGTTTGGTGACGCCAGGTCCTGGTGCAACGTGAATTATGAAGGACAGTGTGTCCCCTGACTGCAAATTAAATCAGAAACCACTGTGAAACCTGGAGGGTGAGGCCAGTCAAGGGCACGTTTGCATTCACTACAGCCAGGCAGTTGCACCGCTGCCTTTGTACCCATTCCCAAAAAGCAACTCTGCAGGGAGAAGAGCAGAGTATTAATGACAACAGTTTCCATACTTGCCAATCCCTAGGCTCAGCAACTGTAGAAAACAGAAATACTGTATATTTTCAGGGAGACTTATTCACACGTGTAAACTCTTGTACAGTAATGATAAAAATATGAAGCAAAGAAATCATATACATAATGTTTATATAGTCATGTTTAGGTACAGGTCAGAAACAGGTATAACTCGTCCACATTTTAGGAATTCCTGCTCGTGGAAGGACTGAAGAAAATCCAGAAAGAAGTAGAGGGGTGAACTCTTGAGTGTGAAGAAGCTGTGCCTAGGCAGGTTCAGGAATTTTTGCATAGAGATTCATGTTGTTTTTTGATGACTTTTCTAATCTCAAGAGTGTACCCTCTATAATCTTCACTTGCACATAAAAACTCCATGCAGTATGTATTGTTTCATGCTTAACAAAATGTTAAGAGATGAGCCAGAGACAGTTACACACTAAGCTGTAAATTTCATTGCATTCTGAGGAGCGTATATTTATCTTCTAGTTTTTCTTCTCTCTCTCTCTCTCTCTCTCTCTCTCTCTCTCTCTTTCTCTCTTTCTTTCTTCCTTTCTTTCTTTCTTTCTTTTTTAAATACCAGGGATTGAACCCAAGGGCACTCAACCTCTAAGTCACATCCCCAGCCCTTTTTAATGTATATTAAATATATATTGAGACAGGATCTTGCTGAGCCTGGCTTTGAACTCATGATCCTCCTGTCTCAGCCTCCTGAGTCACTGGAGTTACAGGCATGCGCCACTGAGCCCAGCTTATTTCTTTTTCTTAAATTTAAAGTCTTCTTTCTATTGGTCCCACTCTCTGCTATTTCTGCTTTGTGAAATAACCTTATTAGTCTGTTTTCTAATACTATAGTTAAATAACATGAACTGGGTACTTTCTGAGAATGAGGTTTCAAGTCACAGTTCCAGAGCCTCAGCCCCAGCTAAAGGAACTGCATCTGTTTAGGAAGGCTCTGAACAGTTGCAAGGTGACAGAGGCTATCTCCTGACAGGACATGGACGTATACAGAAGACAAACGTATGGATGGAATTAATTCATTTATGAAGGCTGAGGCCTCATCACCTAATCACCTTGAAAAGATCATCATGTGTACTCTTTCTCTCCTCTCTCTCTCGTTTCTGTTTTTTTCATACCAAAAATTGAACTCAGCCAACACATCACTACTGAGTCATTTCCCAAACCTGTTTTATTTTTTATTTTCAGAGAGGGTCTCACCAAGTTGCTTGGGGCCTCCATAAGTTGTTGAGGCTGCCTTTGATCTTGAGGTCCTCCGGCCATAGCCTCCAGAGTTGCTGGGCTTACAGGTGTTCACCACCAGGCTCAGCCCTCACCTTTAGTCTTATTTTTTAAGAGTAAGAAAGAGAGAATCATCCTTACTCATTTTCGATCTGGATTTGTGTCTCAGATACTGAGTTATGTGTATAGTGCTGGGGTTCGAATCCAGATTCCTGCAATGCCAGGCAAGCCACTAAGTAACCTTGTCTACCCTTCATCTCTACTCTTATTACCTCACCATGTGGACTAATTTTCAACATGAATTGGTGTGGGGTTATTCCAGTCATAAAACACACTTTGAAAGCTATTACCTTTTCCTTTCCCTTATAAGTATTTTGACAGGAGGAAGCGAGGAGGCATGTGGTCCACATCCTTCTTTGTGAATTATGCATTTTGGGGCAGGGAGGGTTCTGGGGACTGAACCCAGGGGTGCTTTACCACAGAGCCACATCCCAGCTCTTGTTATTTTTTATTCAGAGACAGGGTCTCACCAAGTTGTTGTGGGTGGCCTCTAACTTGTGATGCTCCTGCCTCAGGTACACAAGTTACACGTGTGCACCATCACACTCAGCAGATTATGTGATTTTCAGAAATCAGAATGAAAGCAACATAGGCTGTGTTGTAAGCCCGAATGTAAGAGGTGTACGGTTCGTAAGATGTTTTCAATCATTCTCAGTTTTAGAATTTAACAAAGGTGATGTCTTCATCAAAAGGAACAAGAAGGTCAAAGACAAACACTTGCGACAGGTCGTATTCATCAAAAATAAAACATTGGCTGGAGAGGAAAAGGAAGTTTCGAGAAAACCATTGAATGTGCACACAGCTCCAAGTTGTTCACCAAAAGTGTCGTACAAATGTGAAGGTTGGGGAGTGAACTTACAGACTTCCTTGTGTCAGAAAGGACATCTTCAGCATCAGAGAACTTACATAGGAGAGAAGCTATTTGAATGTAATACATGTGGACAAACCTTCTCCCAGAAGTCCCAGCTCAGTACACATCAAAGAATTCACACAGCAGAGAAACCCTATAACTGTAGTGCATATGGGAAAAGATTTCTCCAGACATCAGCCCTCAGCAAACATCAGAAAACCCACACTGGGGAGAAACTCTATGAATGTAGTGAGTGTGGGAAAAGTTTTGGACACAAATCCAGCTTCAGAAGACATCAGAAAATTCATAATGGGGAGAGAAAATATCAGTGTAAGGAATGTGAAAAATCCTTCAGGCACAAACGTGATCTCAATCAACACCAGAGAATCCACACAGGAGAGAAACCTTTCAAATGTAATGCATGTGGAAAGACTTTCTCCAGGAAGTCCCACCTCAGTACACATCAAGTAACCCACACAGCAGAGAAACGGTATGAATGTAATGAATGTGGGAAAGCATTTCGCCATAAATCATCCCTGAGCGGCCATCAGAGAATCCACACAGGAGAGAGACCCTATGAATGTAGTGAGTGTGGGAAAACATTTGCCCATAAAACATCTATCAGGGAACATCAGAAAATCCACACAGGAGAGAAACCTTATGAATGTGCTGAGTGTGGGAAAACTTTTGGACAACTGTCAAACTTCCTAATGCATCAGAAAACTCTTCATAGTGGGGAAACAAATTATCAGTGTAATGAATGTGAAAAATCCTTCAGGCACAAATATACTCTGAATCAACACCAGAAAATCCACACAAGACAGACACCTTTGAAATGTAATGAATGTGGAAAGACTTTCTGCAGGGAGACCTCCCTCAGCATACATCAAGGAATCCACAGAGCAGATAAACCCTATCAGTGTAGTGAATGTGGGAAGACATTTCTCTATAAAGCATCCCTCAGGTACCATCAGAGAATCCATACAGGAGAGAGACCCTATGCATGTTGTGAGTGTGGGAAGACATTTGCCAGTAAAACATACCTCAGGGAACATCAGAGAATCCACACGGGAGAGAAACCATATGAATGTGCTGAGTGTAGGAAAACATTTGAACACCTGTCAAACTTCGTAACACATCAGAAAACTCATAGTGGGGAGAGAAATTATCAATGTAATGAATGTGAAAAATCCTTTAGGGAAAAATACATTCTTATTCAACATCAGAGAATCCACACAGGAGAGAAACCTTTTAAGTGTAATGAATGTGGGAAAGCATTTGCCCGGAAGTCAGCCCTCAAGATACATCAGAGAATTCACACAGGAGAGAAGCCCTATGAATGTAGTGAGTGTGGAAAAACTTATGGGCACCAAGCAAGCTTCAACCTACATAAGAAAATTCATAGTGGGGAGAAAAAGTACCAGTGTAATGAATGTGAGAAATTCTTCAGTTGCAGAAACTATCTCATTCAACATCAGAGAATCCACACGGGACAGAAACCTTTTAAATGTGATGCATGTGGGGAAACCTTTACGTGGGTATTTACCTTCAGAAATCACCAGAGAATTCACACTGGGGAAAAGCTGTATAAATAAATATTACAAACATCAGGGAAAAGTGGATGCAGAGGGCAGTCTTTAGCAATCAATTCATAAAGGGAGGAACCCTCCAAATGTCATAAATATGAGAGAACTTCTGGTCAGAAACTAATTCTCTTAAAACATCAAAGAACTCACAGTGCTGAGCAACCTTAAACAAATGCAACTAATGTGGCAAAGTATAAGGCGTGTGGGCTGGAGCAGTTGCTCAGCACTTGCCTGACATGTGCGAGGACCTGGGTTCCAATACTGCATACACAACTAAGAGTCTGAGAAACTAAGGCCACATGGAAAAATAAAATTGATTCTGTCTTTCTCTTCCTCTCTGTCTGTCTCTCCTCCACACTTCTGTTTTTTTTTGTTTGGTTGGTTTTTTTTGTTTTTGTTTTAAAAGAGTCAACTCAAACTCCATACCAAAGAGTTGAGTTTGGGGAACCCTCATGGGGGAAACCTTTAATCCTCCTGTTGGTCATGGAGTGTCCATGCTGCTGCCACCACTTCAGTATCCTGGCTGCTATGCAAGGACTGGTTACTCCTCTTTGCAAGCGTTTAGCTGCGAGCATCTCCTGTTTCCCTGCACCTTTTTCTACGAGTGTGTACATCCTTCCATGCGCAAGAGCCAAGCAAATCAATTGCATGTGGCAAGGGAATTTTACGATAAGGGACTCGCCTGTCAAGATCTCCTAAATGTATTCAGAAAGGCTGGAGCTGTGCTCAGAGGTTACCGCGCTTGCCTTGCATGTGCAAGTACGCAAGTTCAAACCCCACCACACGTACACAGCGAAGAGTCCATGGAAAGAAAGTGACATAGAGCACTAAATAAAAATTGCTTCTTCCTTTCTCTTTCACTGACCTTTCTTGAAAAAAAAAAAAAAAAGGTATTTAGAAACACAATCTCAATCCAAATGGGAACCACTGCTTCTGGCAGTACCTCACAGAACTTGGTTCCCATCAATAGCCAGTGCCTATATTGCCAGGTAGGGCAGCAGCACCTGTCATGGGCATGGTAAGCTAGAGCTAAAATTGCACAGATGTGCCTGCTCCTAGAAGGGGAAGACTCTAGGTAGTCAGAAGTACCTTGGGCATGTTGTGCTGGGGGAGGGACATGGAGGCAAGTGCCTAGGACCTTTCTTCAATTTCGAGATCCACAGGCTGAGGGAAGTTGGTTAAAGTTGTAGGGCGTGTGTCCAGCTACAGCGATGGGCTCCTTCCAGGGGTGGGCGAGCACAGCCACCCACCCTCAAATTGAGTGGGTTACACAGCCCTGGCCACTGGAACATTGGAGATCCAGTGCAGCAAATTCCTCCGCATTCATTGATTTTCTATCTGTCTCTGCAGGGGGTTGTTCTTGCTTGCGTTCTCCCAAGGAAATCTCAGATGAGCACACAGACTTCAGTGTTCCTCCACCATGACTTGCTCTTTTTATTTGTGCTATAATGGTTATTGTTTTGTTGATTTTCTCTTCCCAGCTCTGCATCTGTTCCCTGTACCTCTTTCCCTTCTTCCTCTTTCATTTCCTCCTCTTTCCCCTCACGGGTGCAGCCACCATATAGGGGAGCCAAGTATCTTGGGTGAGATGGAATAAACTAGTTGCAGGCATTTCTGCTGTAAGGAGGTTAGGTGGACTCTGGTCCCCAAAATTTCTCCCCACAGCCAGGCCAGCTGCCTGCAGTGAGTGAGATACAGGTACCTCCTCTGCTGTGGAATCAGCCTGGTCTAGGAAAGGGTTCCAGAGCTCTGCTAAAGCTCATTCTTGGAAATCTACACTTGTAACTGCGGGTTACCCAGCCACGAGGAACTCTACAGAGACTGCTGTTGGCTAATTCGTTATGGCCTGGAGGAATTAAATCCCTTGCACCAATCAGTTCTTTCAAAATGTTCTGTCATTGATTTCTTCTTCCTGAACCTCCGCCCTTGGCTCTCTATGTGGAGCACTCTGTTTCACTCAAGCTTGTGTCTTCTACATCACAGTTCCTCATCCCCAGATAAAGCTGTTTTGTATGTCACAGATCTGATGCTCTGCTCCATAACCTAGCTCTTAGGAAATGTGCAAGCCATCCCTTCCCCAACTACTGTGGCTGATCAGGCTTAACCCTTCCAGTAAATGAAGTACAGAATTTCAGGCCACATTTTGGGACACCTGCATTACTGTCCATATTGGGAGGCATCGAATCAGCTACGGTTCTGCTGCTACCGATTGTCCCCGAAACATGCTCACAGAGGGAACATGATGGCTGCTACCACAGCACAGTCTTCCTGCTGGAGAGACCTTAAAGCCCACTAGTGCCCCACTCAGCCCTAACTTAGGAACGGAAAGAACCCAGCTCTGAATTTAAAGTTTTATGTACCTTCCTAGTCCTACATTGATTGCTACAGCTTCTCCAACTCAAACCCCTCCAGGTTTTCCACGAGGTTAACTTGTTCTTTAATTTAGGTGGGGTTTTTTCTATTTAAGTATTTAAGACACAAACAGAAAAATCAAAAGAAAGTAATTCTATGATGAATCTCCATAAACATCCGATAAACTAAGCATTGTCAAATGCAGGCAGAGTAAACTATAGATTGATGCTTGTTGCCTCCAGAGTCAGCATGATTTTTCAGCATCAGATGTGTTCTCCCTGCTCTCCTTTCTCCATGTACTTTTTACAATATGCCTCTACTGTTCCAGTGTCCAAAAGTATGGTCACTGTGACCATAATGCATACTGCAGTGGGTATACTCGCTGTCACTGGAAAAACACATTTTATTTGGAGCTGAAAATCATTGACTCTGGATGCAACAACGGTCAGTCCATACACTAAAAGAACAAAACAGTGTAAAGTGAATTAAAAGCACATATGCATAAAGTGAGTGGCTTAGTTATCTATTGCTGTATAACAAATACCTGAGAGTTGGTAATGTCTAGGAAAAGAGATCGACCAGGAGGAGAGGTGCATGGTGGTGGTAAGCCAAGCGACTCAAGACCAGGGAGAAGAATGCAAGTTCATGGCCAGCCTGAGCAACTGAGACCCTGTCTCAAAACAGAAAGAGAACTGGGGATGTAGCTCAGTGGTATGGTGCTTAGAACATGTGAACTCAGTGTTCATCCACAATATTGAAAATAAAGGAAGAGTCCCACCATCTCCAAAATTGCAACACATGAACCTTTGGAGCAACGACCATAGCAGAAATCCTTGGTAAGGGTTACTGAAATAAAAATTAATGTGTTACATACATATTAGATGATAGTGTTTAAGGAGGTTATTCTGAGAGACAAGATTCTAGATTGCTGAGAAGGGACACCCTGACGTCACCCCAAAGGAGGAACAGTGGCATGCATGTAGCTGCATGTTGAGGTGAATGCCCATGAAAGAAGGCAACTGGAACCTTCTAAGACTCAGAGACCTGCAACAACAGCACACTAAGAGCAAACAGCCTGCTTTCTGCCTGAGTCCAGCAAACTATTGGTGTGGCTGCTGGTTATTGTAGCTACCGGAAAGTTTCACCACCTTCACAGGCTTGCAGCCACTTTAGATGTCACCTGACATCTGCCCAGTAGTCCTTGCTTTGGGAAAGGATTTCAAAATAAAAATGGCATAAAGAATTGATTGGGAAAGTTGCTCAGTGGTAGGGCATTTGCCTAGCGTGTCTGAGACTCTGAATTCAGTTCCTGGTAAAGTGCAAATAAAATTCTTCTGAAAGAAAAATTGTTGTAATAGCCCAAATAGATCCGAGAGGAAAATACAGATAATCAGTTAATACGGGCCAATGTTTGATATGAGTGGGGAAATTACCAAAACATGAGGATTTTTTTTAAAAAGAAGGAAACTTCTTAGAAATGAAGAACTTGAGCCACACCTTAACAACATACTAGATTGAGCAGAAGAAAAAATCTGAACTTGAAGGCAGGTCTCTTCAAATAGCCTACTCAGACAATAAAGAAAAAAGAAAAGTATTCAAGACCTGGAGAACACCATGAAATAAGCATCCGCAATTTCAGAACACCTGAGGACAAGGACAAAAAGTTAACAGAATAGAAAATATTTCGTGAAGTTACAGCAGCAAAATTCCCTCATCTTGGGAAACAGAGAGCATACCCATGTAGGAGGCTGACCAGACCCCAAAGAGACAAATTCAGGGAAGCTCTTCACCAAGGCACATTATCATTAACAAGGTATCAAAAGTATAAGACAGGTACTGTGCTGCACGCATGTAATGCCAGCAGCTCAGTAGGATCTCAGATTGAAGGCCAGCCTCAGGAAGCTTGTGAGACCCTGTTTCAAATTAAAGGAAAAAAAAAGGCAGGGTGTGGCACAGTCCTTGAGGGTTAAATCAAACACACACACTGGAATAATGTTTAAAGCTTCAAACCCTGACAGAAATTAATTGCCAACTGAGTTGCTATGCCAAGCATGGTTTTCTTTCAGAAAGGAGTAAGAAATAGACTTTCCAGGAAAGCAAAATGGAATTCATGAACAACGTTCCTGGCTAACAAGAACCTGCAGAGAGTCCTAGATCCAGAAATAAAAGGTAACTATCATCTTGAAATCGTGAAAGTATGACTCCCACTAGAAGAGTAGATACACAACAGAAAGAGAAAAATATCAGTACAGCAACCACCCAACCCAGAAAACCAAGAAGGGAAAAAGCAATATTCAAAACAACGAGAAGAAAATAAAGCGACAGGAACACTTCCTTTCTTGTCATTAATAACAGTGAATGTAAAGAGTCTAAAGTCTCCAATTAAAGGATACAGACTGTCTGAAGGGGATTAAAAAAAATAAGAACAATATGCTACCTATAAGAAAGTCACTCGACCCGTAAAAACAAATAGTTAATAAGAAAGGATGCAAAGTCATATTCCAAATAGAAACTTAAAACAAGCAGGAGTGTTTGAAATAAATTTTAGGACAAAAGAGGTCACTATAGGGTCTGGAGCGGTGCCTCAGAAGTTATGTAGCTTGCCTGTCATGTGTGAGGAGGCAGGTCCAAACCCCAGCACCATGTACGCAGAGAAGTATGGGAGCAATGAAGGCCATGTGAAAAACTAAATGATAAATTGCTTCTGTCTCTGTCTCTCTCTTTATCTCTCACTGTCCCTCTATATTTATACAAATAAATAAATAAATAAAATAATTCAAGGCCTGGAGTGGTGGCTTGTCAGTTGTGGCACATGCCTAGCATGGACAAGTACACAAGTTCAAACCCCGGCTCTTCATACACAGCAGAGACTCCCAACAACGAAAGCTTCATGAAAAACTAAAATAAAAATTATTTTTCCGAAGAACTCATAGGAGTCTGGTGATTGGGAATATGGGGGAACCATCCCAGAAGCCGATGTTATTCCTACACTAGATACCCATTTAACACATGAGTTGTTCCGGGGGAAACTGCAATAGATGAAACCCATAGTAGCTTATCTATGCGTTAGCATTACCCCCGGTTAACAAAGTTTATACACATTGATTGCTACTGTTTTGACAATGTTTCCCCCTCATCTGTATCCTGTATCACTATATACTTCTAATAAATGTGAAAAAATTTGTTTTTCCTCTCTCTCTCTATGTCCCTCTCTCTTTTAAAAAAAAGTTCAAAATTTACATGTGTGTGTGTTTTCCAAGAGGGAACGTTAGAGCAGAGAGAGAGACTGAGAGAATCAATTTTAATTGCGTTTTTCACATGGCTGTTGTTGCTTTGACACTTGGTTATGTACATGGGTGCTGGGGTTTGTACCCTATACTTGCACATGCCAGGCAAGTGCCTTAACTGTTGAGCCATTGCTCCAGCCCCCTACATTTCTCTTTTAAAGTCAAGGAAAATTTTTACATTGCACAAAATTTAGAAATAGTTAAACAGCAGACATAATGCTAAAAATAGGATTCCCTGGGTCTTTACTTCAATAAAGTGGTAAATATTTTAACAAGTTTCGTACAAATTAATAGCCCCTACTTTTACAGCATCTCCTATGATCTGTGGGATAAACAATGAAGAGTTATATGTTTTTGATGGTGTTTGATGAGATTTCATCAGCTTGAACATATTGATCAGCTTTCTGTTGCTCTGACAAAATACTTAAAAAGAAAAATGAACTGCAGGAAGGAAGACTTACTTTGGATCCTTGTTTCAGAGGTTTCTCTCCATAGTCAATCAACTTGATGACAGTGGACTTGTGAGGAAAAAAAGTTAAAGCTGGGAGCATGTGGTAGAGATATTTACCAAAGAGGAAGGAATGGGGCAAGCGGGGGAAGATGAAGGGTCCAGGACCAAGACACACAGCCCTCAAGGGAACACCCCAAGGACATAGTTCCTCCACCTGGCCCACCTCCCAAATCAAGCAACCGAGCATGGACGACTCCACGGATGATGCAGTCACCTTCCAAAGGCCCAGCTCCGAACATTGCTGGGATCAAGCTTTCAATGCATGAGCTTGGGGACATTTCATATCGAAAGCATAAGACACATCATCAAGACTTTCAAATTTTCACTTCTTCATCCCAAAGAATAATTTAGAGTTGATCTTTTACAACTGTACCATAGTAATTTTTAACTTGCTAAATTATTTCTTGCTTTATTTAAATCGAGATACAGCCAAGGGGTGGAGCAGTGGTTCAGTGGTTTTGGCGCCTGCCTGGCATGCGCGAGTACGCGAGTTCAAACCCCAGCACCACGTACACAACAAGGTGTCCGAGCAATGAAAGCCACATGAGAAGCTAAATAAAATTGATTCTGCCTTAAAAAAAAAAAAAAGATTCAGCCAAGCCAGTTTTTCAGCATTATGTCTGCTCTTTAAACATTTCTAAATTTTGTCTAATGTAAAAGTTGTCCCTCGATTGTAAACACAGATAAATTTTAAATGATTTTTAGAAACATAACAGAAGGAAAATGTTGCATGCACCTGCTTTCTACATACCCCAAAGAGTCCTGAATTATTTACCACAAATGAAGATGTGCCTGAGTATGAGACAGGATTCCAACAAAAAAGCATAAGACCACCATCAGCCTCTCTAGGAGCCTGAGCCCTGAAGATCAGGGCACTCAGCCTTCTGGAAACAGATGAGGACAGAAAGGGGCACAGAACCAATTCAGCGAATGACCAGGCAGGACCTTGAAAAGGTGATTAGGCCAGGACAGATCTGCCCTCTGGGGTGGTGCAGGTGCCCTTATTAAAAGGTGAGTTCGGTGCTCCCTATCCTCTTGTCCCTGCTGCTGTTCTGTCCTGAGAGGAACTGTGCGTCCCTTCACCTCCTTCAGGCCTGAGGATGCAGCTTTCAAGGAGTCTTTCTGGAAGTGGAGATGCTACAAATACCACACACCAAACCTCTAGCACCCTGATTTTGGACATCTCAGGCTCTAGATCTATAATAAAATAAATTTCTGTCCTTTAAAAATTACCCCGTCATGGGGGCTGGAGCGGTGGCTTGGCGGTTACAGCACTTGCCTGGCATGCGCAAGTACGCAGATTCAATCCCCAGCACTCACGTACACAACTAAGGGCCGGAGCAATGAAAGCCATGTGAAAAACTCAATAAAAATTGATTGTCTGTCTCTCACTGTCCTTCTCTCTTTAAAAAAAATTACCCACTCTCAGGTATTCTGTTACAGCATCATAAAATATACTAATTCATCAGTGATCTATGTGTACTCCTAGTCAACATCATCGTGTGAGTGAAAACCAGTGAAGTAAGACAATAGGAAGAAAACAAAATGTGGTCTGGAGAAGAAGAAACAAAATAGTCCATATTCACAAATGACATCATTGTGTAGAAAACACCTAATGATCAAGGCAAAACTTCATTCTTTAATATTTTTAGCCAGTTTGCAGGATAAAAGCTCAATGGACAGAAGTCAATCCTTTTGTTATATAGGAGAGTGAACCAGTGGAATCTCACGTTGTTTTTTTAAGAGAGAGGGACAGCAAGAGACAGAAAGAGAGAAACAACTTTATTGAGTTTTTCACATGGCCTTCGTTGCTCCAACACTTAGTTGTGTATGTGGTGCTGGGGTTTGAACCCAGGTCCTCGTGCTTGCCAGGAAAGCACCGAAACCACTTAGCCACTGCTCCAGCACCTGACATTTTGTTTTTAAGTTAGTTACAATAATAAAAGAGAAAAGAGAGGATAGAAGGAAGGAAGGAAAGAAAACATGTACAAATATATCAAAATATGCATAGGATCTATTAGGGGAAAACTAAGACACACAAATTAAAGAAATCCAAAGTCCATTTCAGATAGATCATTTGCATTGCAAGAAGAGTCAGTGTCATTAAGATGCCCATTCTGCCCAAATCCAGCAATTCCCATTTTATAGATATTGACATGCTAATTCTACAACTCACCTGGACCTGCAAAGGAGCTACTAGAATAGTGAAAACTATGAAAAAAGTGAAACAGAACTGGAGGGCACATACCACCAGATTTCAAGGCTTTCTATAAGCTAAAGTAATCTGAGCAAAATAAGCTTCTAAACATAGACATATAAGGCAATCCAAAGAACAATGTATTTTAAGTCAGACTTTTATTTTCAAAATTCCACATGTTAATGTTACATTAAGTGGCTTTATTCATGACTGTCAAACATTGGAAAGCACCTGCTCTCTCCTTTAACCAGTAGATGAATAAACTCTGCTAAATGAGTGGGTTATACATAACAGGAAGCAGGATTTTTGATAATCTCAAATATGTGTCCACTAGCATTTATGAGTTAAACTGGTGCTGCTATACCCACCCTGGCCACCCAGAAATCTCATGGGTGGAGCACTGGACTGTGAACCCCAGATCATGAGTTCTGGATAAGAGCACAAAACCTGTGTTTAAGGTGATTGGAACTGAGTGCTTATATATTGTTCTACATCTAGCTATCATGTATTTATATTTCTATATGCACACATATATACATATGTATATTTTTTTTTTTAAAAGGGTGACTATGAGAGAGAGAGAGACTATATTTGATTTAGGTATTCCTGTGGCTTTTGATGCTCTGATACTTCATTTTGTTGGTGGTAATGGGGTTTGAATCCACATCCTCACGTACATATCAGGCAAAGGCTGCCATGTGCAGGTTCAAACCTCAGCACCACATACACAAACAGTGTTGGGGGAAAAAAAGGTTAGATGGAACAAAAAATAAAACTGATTCTCTCTTTCTGTCTCCCTCTCCCTAAAAAATCAAAGTGGAAAAAGGTACTGATCACATGAAACCTCTTTTTTACTTGAGAATCAAAACTAATTCTTTTTATCAATTTCATTATCAGTTACCTGTTACAAAATTTTAAATGTTTCTTATTGGTGCATTATACTTGTACATAAATATTTTTGATGGAACATAACAATTGTACATATTTATGGGGTAAAATATTGTAATTCTATACATGTTATCTTTAGTGATCAAATTAGAGGAATTAGCAAGTCCATGCTCCTTAAATATTTATCATTTGTATGTGGTAGAAATCTTCATACTGCGGGTTTCTAGTTCATTTTCTTTGATTGTCCAGAGAACATTTAGTTTTTTTCACCCCTGCTCATGCCTTGCCCCTCTCCCTGCACACACACTTCTATGGTTTCCCTAGATTATGTGTTGCTTTGACTTTAGTGACTAGTACAGGAGCTTGACCTTTCACCACAACCAGGGTTTAGCTCCAGCCTCCACAAATGACAGAAACTATTTCAACCTTGAGTCTCTGGGTTTTGCGATCTTCACTCAGTGTGATTTCTTCCATTGCCATACATTTACCTTCAAAGACCACAGTATCATTGTTTCTTATTGCTTAGTAGAACCCCGTTGTGTGTGTGTGTGTGTGTAGCTTTTGGATTCATTCATCCAGTGAGCAGCATCTGGGCCGGTTCCATAATTTAGCTATTGTAAGTTGAACTACTATGAGCATTGATTTTGATGTGTGAGTGCATTTTGCTGAATCTAAATCCTCTGGAAAACACCCAGAAGAGGGATAACTGGATCATATGGTGGTTCCATCCCTAAGTTTTTGAGGATTCTCCACATTGCTTCCAGAGTGGCTGTGTCAATCTACAGTTCCAACAGCATCTGTTATTGTTTACATATTTCATTTTTGCCAATCTAACTGGAGAGAGGTGAAATCTTAATGTAGTTTTGATTTGCATTTCTCTACTTGCTAGAGATTTAGAATACTTTCTCATGTATGCATTGACTTGCTCTAATTCCTCTTTTGAAAGTTTTTGTTTAGCTTCCTGGCCCATTTATTGATTGGATTCCTTCTGTTTTTCATATCAGATTTTGAGTTCTTTGTAAATTTTGGATATTAGTCAGCCATCAGAGGAATCACAGTCCATCATTTTCTCCAATTCCGTGGGTTGTCTCTTGACTATTCTGACCAATTTCTAGACTGAGCAAAAACTTTTTGGTGTAATGGCGCCCTGAATGTTTATTTTTGTCTTTAATCCTTTCCCTTTGGGAGAGCCCTTTTTGAGGAAGTCATTGGCAACTCCCATATGCTGGAATGTTGGTCATAATTCTTCCTGTAGCAGTTGTATGGTAGATCCTTGATCCATTTTGATTTGACTTTTGTGCAGGGTGAGATTTGAGGATCTGATTTCAACTTCCTGCAGAAGCCTGTCCACTTTGTCCAGCACCATTTTTTGAATAGTCTGTCATTCTTCCATCAATTTTGACCCCCTTTGTCAAAGATCAGATGTTTAAAGATTTATGGGTTTGTCTCAGACTTATATTCTATCCCATTGGTCTTCAATCCTATTTTGATAACAGTTCCATGATCTTTTTGCTAC
>PVKS010041830.1:0-15779 GCA_004027875.1 Aplodontia rufa
CATGAGAAAGAAAATGATAAAAAATACAAAAAAATGGAAAAATGGCAGAAGTCAAAAGCTGCTATGAGTTTATAACAGCTCAATTTACAATAGCTAAATTATGGAAACAACCCAGATGTCCCTCACTGGATGAATGGATCCAAAAACTATGGTACATATATACCATGGAATTTTACACAGCAATTAGAAACAATGATATTGCAGCCTTTGAAGGTAAATGGATGGCTATGGAAGAAATTATGCTGAGTGAAATCAGCACAACCCAGAGAACCAAGGTTCAAATGTCTTCACTCATCTGTGGAGGCTGGAACTAGACCCTGGCCACTGAGAGAGGTGGTCTATTATCAGGTGTTAAATCCAGATAAGGTGTAATGTTATGCAACCTAATACATTTTTAGAGATGTTTTGGGAAGGAGAGGAGAGGGATAAAAGTGGGTAATTGGGGGAGGCACTCTTGGGGGTAAATCTAATCTCCAGAATCTATATACATAGTATATTATTTCATTAAAAGATTGTGTGATTGTTCAGCAAATAAATTTCTGAATAAAAAAGCTGCTATAAGAGACAAATAAGGATATTATGTTTTTATAAAATTATCAATTTTTCAGAAAATACAATAATTATATGCATATTAAGCAACAGAATCTTAAAAATGTAAAGCAAACAGAACAAAATTGAAGGGAGATATAGTTCTACAAAGATAATTGGAGATTTCCACACTTTACTCTCAACCATGGAAAGAGCATATAGACAAAAGAGCAATAAGAAAACAAGAGGACTTACATAACACCTAAAATAAGAGAAATTTATAGAACACTTCACCCAAAAACAGCAGCATCTACTTTTTTCTCAGATATACATGGAACATTCTCGGGGTAAACCATATATTAGACCATAAAATAAGTCTCAATAAATTTAAAAAATTAATATCAGTTGTAGGGTAGAACTATAGAAGAATCAAGAGACAGGGGTGTGCGTGATATGAGATAACTCTGGTTTAGGAGCAAATGCATATTATATTGTAACTTTGTACAGATTTATTATTGTACAATAACTCAACTCCTTAATGAACTTTAAAAAAATTTTAAATAAAAATCATAAAAAGTATCTTCTTCAACCATGATAGAAGAGAGAGCTAAAAATCAACATTGCAAAGAAATTGGAAAATCTGTAGATATGTGGACATCAAATTTAAACAACTATTTGGTCAAAATAAAATCATAAGTACATAAGAAAATATCTTGAATTTTTTAAAAAAATCTGACAAATCAGAACTTACAAGGTGCATCAAAGCAGTAATTGAGAGGAAATATAAAGCTATAAAGGCCTACATTAAAAAAGAAGGAAGATTTCATATTAAAACCTAACCTTATGCCTTAAGAAACTAGGAAAAAGAAAAAGAGCAAGCTAAACTCAAAGCTATTAGAAGAAAGGAAATAAGGAAGATTAGAACAGTCATTTGTGAGATACAAAAATAGAAAAACAATAGAGGATCACAAAACCAAAACTTGGTTCTTTGAAAAGATTAACAAAATTAACAAACATTTAGCTAGACTGGCAGAAAAAGAAGATGCAAAAAAAAAGAAACTAAAATCAGAAATAAAACTGGGAACATTACTGTCAATCTTACAAAAATTAAAGTGATTATAAGAGCATAATATGAACAATTGCACACCAATCAGCTAGAAAAACTAAACGAAATGGAAAAATTCTGGAAAACACAGAATACCAAACTGACTATTACGGTCTGCTATGGGTGACATAGCAAAATCCTACCTAGTGAGTGACTTAAGACAAGAGAAATGTATCTTCTCCCATTGTGGAAGCTAGAAGTCCAAGATCAAGGTTTGGCCCAGTTTAGTTTCTCTTCCCAGGTTGAAGATGGGTTGATTGGTTGATTGATGATTGATTGATTATCCTCAATTGATCTTTCCTCTGTGCACACTCACCCCTCACTCAGTTATGCCTTCTGGAGATAAGGTTCCAATGCCTGTCGATCTTCCCTAGACTGGTGGTGGAGGGAGACTGGTAAGATGGGATGCCAGGGTGCTGCTTTGGTCCTTACTTGAATAAGCAAGTACCTAGTCTGGGGACTTATAGGCCCTTCCTTCCTCCTTGACCTCAGGTCATCTCTCTGGACCTGAATTCCCAGGCCCCATTTAAGGACCTCCTAAGATGTGCCCAGCACATCTCTCTGTCTTCAGAAACTTAAACATCTTTGTGTGAATAACTTAAAGCTCTTTCAAAGAACTATGGGGGTCAAATGAAGCAAGCTTTGAGGCAGGCATCTGAGTGACTCCTCCTTTATAGCCCCAACCCATCTGTTCCTCATGACACCCCTGTGAAGTAGCAAGAGTCACTAAGCAATTGACAAGTGGAGGAACTGAGGCACAATAAAATTATGAAGCCTGTCTGAGGTTACAGAGCTAGTGGGTGGTGGAGTTGAAGTTCCAAACACAGATCCTTGCTCCCCATGCCTCTGCTGACCCCAAGTGAGGGCCCACATCCACCTCCCATCCATCCCACTTGATGGCACATCCCCACACTCCTGTTGGAGGCATTGAAACAGACACGCTGCTGAAGCTTGGAAGAAGACACTGAGCGAAAGGTTACATTGAAGATTCTAGGCAGAAAGTGGCTGCAGGCAAAACTTAGGTGGGTGGCATGAGCACCAAGACTATAAAATGCCAGGAGTTGCTAAAAAGAAAGGCACAGTGGCTGTAATGGGGCTATGAACTGCATCTTTGCCTCATGGTATACCTGTAGGGTGAACAGGCCAGAAGACCCATTAGGTAGAGCTTCTGTTGCCCAGGACTGAAGTATAAGATGTGAGTTTTTTATCTACAGTCATCCATTCTTAAGGAAAGAGTGCCTTCTGAGAAATGTGTTATTAGATGCTTTTATCATTGTAAGAATATCAGAAAGTGTTGTTTTAGTCAGCTTTGCATCACTGTGACAAAAACACCTGATGAGAACAACTTAGAGGAAGAAAAGTTTTTTTGGTTCAGTTTCAGAGATTCAGTCCACAGTTGGCCAACCCCCTAGCTCTAGGACCAAGGGCATATAGAAGAAAGTCACTCAGGACAGACAGGAAACCAAGAAAGAATGTGAGGTGCCAGATTTACATTTTTGTAAATTCCAGAGGCATTCCCCCACTAACCTACTTCCACCAGTCATACCCTACCTGCCTACAGTCATCACCCAATTAATCCATTCAAGTGGATTAAGCCACTGATTAGGTTACAGCTCTTTTGATCTAATAATTTCACCTCTGAACATTCTTACATTGTCATTGTCTTATATATGAGCTTTTGGGGAATACCATATATCCAAACCACAAAAAAAGTGTATTTATGTCATCCTACTACCCACCTGAGCTATGTGGTAAATACTATCTTATATGCGGCCTGTCATTGACCGAAACATTTTTATGCTATGTTTTGCTGCTTTCGATTTCATGTCTTCGTAGTTCATATGCTTTCAATTAGTTTCTCTGATCTTACTCAACACTACACATGCAATTCTTTTTGGCAGAAGTCAATCTGTCTGAAAGTATTTAAGTCATTTAAAAATCAATGTTTTTCAGAAAGACTATTATAGTCTTTCCAATGAACAAATAAATAGTCATTCTTCATCAAAAAGTCATGTTATACCTATTATCACATCAGTACGATGTAGGGTGATCAGGAAACATATCATCCAAAAGGTGGCGCTTTTGACAGTGAATGATGGCACTATTAATGGTTCTGAAACAGCAGGCAGAAACTAAATATGACCCCAATAAAGGGGGTATCTGGTCAACATGGTCATAGGAAGTGAAAAATTATCTTTCCTCCAGATGTTTGCCTTCTTGTGGAATAACCCATGTTTCTTTGAAGAACACTGGTTTACAAAGATATGTATGATTTAAAATGTTCAGTTACTGCCATATTAATATTAGTTTGTGCTATTAAGGTGGAATACAAAGATGAACAGAAAATACATAGGCTGAGAAAGTTAAGTCCATTGCCCTTTATGCAGGAAACTTTTTTAATTTTGAATTTAGTCATCACTTAGGAAGAATTGTATGTTTAGTTGCATTTATTCACAATTTTAGGTGAATCATAAATACATTTTTAGAAATAATGGCAAGTCATGATGCTGAGATCATTTATTTTATCTACAAGTGATCTAGGTGGTGTGGAACACTCATTTTAATAGAATTTAACCAAAGTATCAAAAATGGATGAACCCATATGGTTCTATTTTTTATATTCTTTACATTCTTAGGTCTTTTTATTTGGTAAGTGACACTTAATCATTCACCAGTGATTTTCATTTAACTTCTAACAAAAACTCAAAAGCAGCATTGATTATGCTCCATCATCCCCTATCTGAAGCTCAGTGTCAATGTCAAAGCATCTGGGAGCTTATCCTTGGTAATGACAGGGAAAACATCGATCACAATCTGTGAATAACTGCACCAAGTACCCATAAAGCAATCATCTCCATGGACTGAGCTTCATGTGAGCAAGGAATAAAAGACTAAAGAGTAAGCCACACCATTAAGAAGTTGAGGTTTACCTGCTATAGCAGCTAGCTTTATCTTATCTGATAAAAACTGAGTGAAAGTTGATAGCATTGGGCTGGGGGGGGATTGTGCACCTTGAGCACATGTGACATACCAGCTGCATCCTGGCTGCATGTTTCATGATTTATCTCATGCAATACTACAACCACCATAGTAGGAAGTACACTCTGCCCCATTGAACAATCAAGGAAATCATGGTCCAGACAGGTTAAGTAATTTGCTTAAGACTTGGCAGCCAGCAAGTGTCAAAGGTGGGATTTAAAACCAGGTCCACCCAGGTCCAAAGCTAAGCTCTTTCGTAAAGACTGAGTCCCTCTCAGTCACTCAGGTGGCTAAGCAGGAGGATGGCAAGTTCAAGTCCAGCCAGAGCAATTCAGTGATACTCTGCCTCAAAATAAAAAATAAAATGACTAGGAATGTAGCTCAGTAGTAGAGCACTCTGGGTTCAATCCCCAGTACAAAAACACAAACAAGCAAACAGGACAACCCCAGACCTCCTGTTGAACAACTGCATGGATCTGTGGCTTCTCACTTTTCAGACCATAAGTATTTCTTGATCAGCATGTAAAATAGTAACCCCAGCAGTTTGGGGGTTTAAGTAATTTGCTCCTGCCCCACGTCTCACGCCTGCCTGTCTTGGGTGTCATGGGAAGGTTGACACTCTATCCATAAGTGGCAGCAGCTGCATCAGGCCCAATCAAATCCATCACAATCTATGCATCTCTGCATGGTGGCCACCCTGTTCTCCTCACAGCCATGAACAGAAAGTCCTAGGGTCTTCATGCCCTGAGGGTAGGTGGGTCCATTCTCCAGATCTTCAGCCCTGAAGTATGTGCTCTGTGGTGCCAGCCCAGATTTTGTGTCCTCTTGCTGCATTGCTGACCACCCTTCCTGCTCTTATCTCTTCTTCCCTGAAACTCCCAAGTAAATTCCTTGCACTATAAACTTCATCAGAGAATTTGCCTCTGGGTGGATAATTAAGGTATGCCACCTCCTGAGGCCTGCACCCGGGCTTGATCCAGATGCACACCTGTCTATCTCCTCTGTTTAGGTCCCAGCTACTCTGAACTGTTCATCTTAGTTCAACAACACTTTCTAAGCCCCTGATGGTGGTCAGCCCTGGAAACAGAAGTGACTTGGTCAGGGCTATCAGTGAATTACCATAATATAAACTTATTCTATTGTGTGACAAAAACCAGAACTTTTTATTCCTAACTATAACATAGATGGGGCTATATGACAGAGAAATTGCCTAGCAAGGCCCTGGGTTCAATCTCTAGCACCAAAAAAAAAAGTTTTTTTATTTTTATTTTTATGTTTTTATTCATTCAAGGTAGTGGTTTTTAGGAGAGAATCATTGCCAAGCAATCATAAACAAATGCATAGTAACAGAGCAAGCCAAAGCTGATGCCATTCCATGGTATCCCCCCTTTGAGTTCCCACTGAACTCATGTTTCCCCCAATTTTACCCCCCTGTTAGTTGGTCATGGAAGTGAACGTTCCCCACTGGATTGATACCCCTGTACTCCCTCCCTTCAGTTGCCTTGATATCCCTCCTATTCCCACCCCACTCCCTGCTGCCTTCCCTTCATCCCCAAGGGTCATAGGCAAGGTTCCCATGCTCAGGTAAAAATTCACCCATGTTGAGGATATTATTAGCTTAGCCAACTTTCAGTCTGTTTCTGATTGTATTCTAGCTTCCGCATATGAGAGAAAATATTCAGCCCTTGAGTATCTGAGTTTGGGATATTTCACTTAGCATAATTTTTTCCATCTCCATCCACTTGGCTGTAAATGCCATGATATCCATTTCTCTAATAGCAGAGTAGAATTCCATTGTTATATGTACCACAGTTTTTGAATCCACTCATCCAGGGAGGGGCATCTGGGTTGGTTTCATAGTTTAGCTATAGTAAATTGAACTGCTAAAAACATTGATGAAGCTGTATCTCTGTAATATGCTGATTCTAGCTCTTTTAGGAAAATACCCAGCAGTGGAATAGCTGGGTCATAAGGTGGATCCAGCCCTAGTTTTTTGAGGAGTCTCCACACTGCTTTCCAGAGTGGCTGTACCAGTTTGCAGCCCCACCAGCAATGTAACAGTGTTCCTCTTTTCCCACAGCCCCTCCAGCATGTGTTATTATTTGTATTCTTCATTTTTGCGACTCTGACAGGAGTGAGGTAGAATCTCAGTGAGGTTTTGATTTGCATTTCTCTGATTGCCAGTGAGATAGAACGTTTTCTCACATTTTTATGGGCTTTTTGGACTTCCTCAGTTGAGAAATTTCCATTTAGTTCTCTAGCCCATTTATTGATTGGATTATTTGTGTTTGGGGTGTTCTGTTTTTTGAGTTCTTTGTATATTCTGGATATTAGTCCTCTGTCCAAGGGGCAGCAGGCAAAGATTTTCTCCCATTCTGTAGATTCTTTATTGAAACTCTTGATTAATTTTTTAGCTGTGCAGAAGCTTTTTAGTTTAGTGGCACCCCATTCATTTATTCTTGGCTTTAATTCTTGTGCTATGGGAGTCTTGTTAAAGAAGGTGGTGCTGACCCCTATGTCGTGTAGTGTTGATCTTACTTTTTCTTCAAGCAATTGTAAAGTTGCTGGTTTAATTTCCAGATTCTTGCACCATTTTGATTTAATTTTTGTGCAGGTTAAGAGGTAAGGATCCAATTTCAGTTGTCTGCATATGACTGTCCAGTTTGTCCAGCACCATTTGTTGAACAGGCTGTCCCACTTCCGCACTATGCTTTGCTCCCTTTATCAAATATCAAATGGTTACAGATTTGGGGTTCATTTCAGTATATTCTATTTTGTTCCATTGGTCTTCAATTTTATTTTGATACCAATACCACACTGTTTTTGTTACTATAGCCCTATAGTACAATTTTAGGTCAGGAATTGTGAAACTTCCTGCTTACTCTTTCTTGCTTAGTAACGTTTTGGCTATTCTGGGTCTTCTGTTATTCCATATGAATTTGAGAATTGTTTTTTTTATATCCGTGAAGAATGTCATTGGTATCTTGATGGGGATTACATTGCATCCGTATAGGGCTTTCGGTAGAATGGCCATTTTGATTATATTGATTCTGCCTAACCAAGAACATGGAATGTTTTTCCATCTACTCAGGTCTTCTGCAATTACTTTTTTTATTATTTTATTTATTTTTTTATTTTTTTATTTTATTCAGAAATGTATTTGTTGAACAATCAAACAAACTTCTATATAGAGGTCCTTAATATCCTTTGTTAGATTGACACTCAAGTATCAAGTATGTGAAGCTTCCTCCCCTCTGGGCTAATTCCCCACCTGTAAACTGGCTAGCTGGCTGAGGTGGTATAACTATCAACCTACTTATGCCTCTTCCTTCAAGGGAACAACAACCCAATTTCCTTCCACTAGGCCCCATCTCCTAAGGCACCAATTTCCAATAGTGCCAAAGACTGGTGACTAAGCTTTTCACATAGACTTTTGGGGGACATTTAAGCTTCTTTCCTTGGTTGGATATGAATTTGGGGAGAAAATCACCCACCTCACAGCATAGTACTTCTCTCACCATTGTGTCCCACATCCCCTGAGAGATTTCTTGTTCAGCACTGCTGGGCATCTGCAGCTGTCACTGGCTCTCAGTGGCAGAAGTTTCTAAGAGAAAAAAAAAATATTTAAGAAATTGAAAATTAGTAAATGATCAATTGGCAATTCCCCATCCTTCTCTCTCCTCCATTCTCCTCTCATCTTCTATAAGACTGACTTCTTTAAATTGCACATGTGAGTGAAATCATGCAGTGCTTATCTCTCTGTGTCTGGCTTACTTCACATGATCTCCAGTTTCATCTCTGTATCACAAACATAAGGATTTCATCTTTTATAGCTGAATAATATTCCATTGTCCATATGTACCACATTTTCTTTAATCATTCATTTGTTGATAGGTTGACTCCAAGTAGTGGGATTGCTGGATTGTATGGTAGTTCTACTTTTAATACTTTGAGGAATCTCCATATTGTTTCCATAATGGCTGTACTAAAATGCATCCCCATCAGCAGTGTGCAAGGTTCTCATTCTCTACATCATTGCCAACAATTGTAATGTTTCTTCTTTTTTATAGAAGCAATTTTTAAAGAGAGAGTCAATTTTACTTATTTATTCATCTGTTTTTTATTTCTCTGACTCTTATTTGTGGATGTAATGCTGGAGCTTACATCCAGGTCCTCACACATGCTAGGCAAGTAATCCATTGCTGAGCCACCTCTCAGCCCCCTTTTAGAAGCAATTGTAACCAGAGTGAGGTGATAGTTCATTATAGTTTTGATCTGCACTTCCCAGATGGTTAGTGATGTTGAGATTTTTCAAGTGCCTATTGGCTACTTGTATGTCTTCCTTTGAAAAAATGTCTGTTTAGATCTATGACCCATATTTTACTTGGATTTTTGGCTTTTTTAAAATTATTAGATGGATATAGAGGGGGAAACATTATCAAGCATTCAAGAACCGATGTATATATACTTAGTTATCCAGGGCTAATGCCATATCATGGATGCCCAGCTTTGGTTCCCCCTGTTGCTTTTTCCCCCAGAAGAACTCCTGAGTTAAATGGATATCTCATGGAGGGCAGAGATCTCCTTCTGAGATGATTCCCCTAAATTCCCACCTTCCAGTCTCCTAGGAGTTCTTCCTACACCCTCCCCCCCATCCCCCTCCTTACGCCTCCAAGTATCCTAGGGAGTCATCTCCCTGTTGCGTTGAGAATCATACAATTTGAAATTATTGTTAGCTTAGCTGTCTAACCTACTGCTTCCCGACGTATTCTAGCTTCCACAGATGAGAGATACCATTCGGCCCTTGAGTCTCTGAGATTGGGATATTTCACTTAGCATGATTCTTTCTATCTCCATCCATTTGATATCAAAAGCCATAATATGATTTTTGGCTTTTTTAATTGAGCTGTTTGAGCCCTTCTATATTATGGATAACCTCTTGTCAGATGTACAGTTAGCAAATATTTTCTCCTGTTCTGCATGTTGACTCTTAACTCTTCATTATTTCTTTTGCTGCACAGAAACTTTGTAGTGTGATGTGATTGTTTTGACTATTTTTGCTTTTGTTTCCTATACTTTGGGGGTTTTATCTAAAAATTTATTGCTCATTTTCAACATCCTGAGAATTTTCTCTTTGTTTTTGTCTAGTAATTTCATAACTTCAGGTCTTACCTGAAGGTCTTTGTTAGGGCTTGGATCTTAAATGTCCCCCAAAAGTCTATGTGAAAGGCTTAGTCACCAGTCTTTGGCACTATTGGAAATTGGTGTCTTAGGAGGTGGGGCCTAGTGTAAGGAAATTGGGTTGTTGTGGGAGTTCCCTTGAAGGAAGATGATATTGGAACCCTGGTTCTTCCTCTCTATCTTCATCTCCTGGATACCATGAGGTAAGCAGTTTGCTCCACCATACATCCCCACCATGATATGCTGCCTCACCTCAAGCCCAAATGCAATAATAGGCCAACCAACCAAGAACTGGACCTCTAAAACAGTAGGCCAAAATAAATATTTCCTGCTTGTAAGTTTATATCTCAAGTATTTTGTCACAGTAATAGAACGCTTACTAGCACAGTCTTTAATCCATTTGAACTGATTTTTATATATGGTAAGAGATAGGGACCCAATTTTGTTCTTCCAAATGAGAATATCCAGTTTCCCCAGCATGAAATTTCTACTACAGTTCTTATATCCCATCCGCTAAGAAAAGGGCAGGGGCTTCTGTATTAGAGGCAAGTAGGAGTTGCCTCTTCCCTTAAATGTACAGTCTTGAGTATAACTTCACCTTTAAAACCAGTCTCAGCAACTTGGCAAAGCCTTTAGCAACTTAGTGAGAACCTGTCTCAAATTAAAATATAAAGAAGGGCTGGGAGTGAGGTTCAGTGGTTAAGGACTCCTGGTTCAATCTCTGGTGTGCTAAAAAAAATTAGTCTGAAAAACCAAATCCTCAATCCAAGAGATAACTGAATAGAATCATGTGAATATTATACAATTTATATTCCTTAAGTTTATTCTTCAATTTTAAATGATTCCCTTCCACAACCTTCAAAAACAGCTTCCTTATTTGGAAGTGAGGTGGAAGGTGGGGGATCTTCCTTAAAAGGAGGATTTTTTTCCTAAATCTCTTTAGTGGGAAAACCCTCCCTGAAGGTAAATGCCCACTCACAACATGGAGAGAAATTCCCCAGGGATAGCAGCCTCTCTGCCATTGGTCACTCAAGTGTATGAACCGACCTGTACCCCATTATCCTGTTCTCCCCTCAAGAAACAGATGGGATTTTCCCTTCATCAACCCTGATTTTGTAAAAGGAATCACAAAGTTGAACCTGAATTACTTAATAAATATTCCCTTTGAGGACATATAAATCCAAACTACACTGAGATTTCATCTCACTGCAGTTAGAAAAGCAACCATCAAGAATACAAATAACAATAAACACTAGTGAGGATGGTGGGGAGGAATATTTTTACACTGTTGGTTGGGCTGCAGTTTAGTACAACCCCTGTGGAAATCAGTACGGACATTCCTCAAAAGACTAGGAATGGAACCACTTTTTTACCTAACTATTCCACTCCTCAGTATTGATCCTAAAGAACTAAAATCAGCTTGCTATAGTATATAGGCTTACCCATGTTTAGAGAAGCACAATTCACAACAGCCAGTTATGGAAGCAGCCTCAGTGTCCCTCAGTAGAGAATTGAATACAGAAAAGGAGGTATAGATACACAATGGAGTTTTATTGAGCCATAAAGACAGGAGAAGGGGAAGGCATGAGAGAATGAAGTTGACCAAATTATGCTCTGTTCACTTATGAATACACCACAATGAGTCCTGTATAAGTATAGTATGCTAATTGAAATAATAATAGAAGGGAGATTAGTAGAGTAGAGCAAGAAGATCAGGAGGAGAGAGGGTGGGAGAGAAAAGGAAGAACCTGGAAAATGAGACTGATCAAGAAACGTTATATGGCATAAGGAATCCTACTACTCTGTATAATTATAATGCTCCAATAAAAGCAATTCCCTTTGGCACCTGCAGTTTCATGTCATGTGCCCACTTACCTATCTGTGCAGGGATCCTGAAAACACAGTAACACCAGGTGTTTTTTTTTTTTGTGAATTCTTACTAACTTGCATAACCACCATAAGTCAGGTCCTGCTGTCCCTATTGCACAGAGAACTTAGACACACACACACATGCACCGAGAACTTCTCAAAAAATATCATTAGTGCCAGGTGCAGTGGTGCACACCTGTAATCCCAGCAACTCTGGAGGCTGAGGCAGTAGGATCCCAAGTTGGAGACCAGACTCAGCAACTTAGCAAAGCCCTAAGCAACTTAGTGAGACCCTGTCTCAAATTAAGTATAAAAATAAGCTGAGGATGTGGCTCACTGGTTAAGTGCCTCTGGGTTCAATCACTGGCACCAAAAACAAAAAATATCATTAGTATTATCTCACCTTGGGAAGGGAGAATGATAATCATGAGAAAACTGAAAATGATATTAATATTGGATTTATTGTTTTGTAGAAAAAAGTTAAAATCCCATACTAATAAGGAAAAGCTTCTTTTTCATTTTTTGCATTATTAAAATTTATTTCACAAAGATAAAGTCGACAACATTATAAATCTTCACTTCTGTTCCAGGCATCCAGGGTGCACTAAATTGCTGAGGAGCCAACCCCACATCTTACCTTAGCAGACCTGGCCTGGTCATACAGGGACAGCCTGGTCCAGGCAAGCTTGGACACAGATGCTCTTTGGCTGGCCCCCCATAAGGCTGATGAGGCTGTAAGTTTAGCACAATGAGATCACCTCTCTCGGTAAGGCATGCTGTCCAGGCATCTGTGGTTGGAGATTAAAACATAATCTCCATTGTGCTTCATTGTTCAATGGTGCTTCATTGTTCCCATAACCCCTACCAAATGGGTTTCTACTTCAAGGACCCAAACCCTAGAAGTCTCAATCCAATCAATCCTCAGGGGGAAATTCAGGAAGGACTGGATTAAGACACACTAGAGACAAAGAAAAAAAAAGACACACTGTTCAACCCCAGGGCTGCAAAGGCACCAGCATGCTGATTTCCAATCCTAAAGAAATAATGTGGAAGACTCAGAGGGGAAGTTTAGGACATCTTATTATTTATTCACTCCTCAGTGGCAGCAAGCTGGGATACAATGAAGGGCCATACTGTGCCTACAAGGTGGGTTAATGTGCAGGATAGATCGCATACCCACGTCATCTGTGGCTTTGTCCAAATATTTTATGAGTAGATTTATTTACTTTATGAACTCAGTCACTGTCTTCAGATCCTCTCTCAAGGACTAGAGATAAGGAAAATGGCCAGCTCCCCATCCCCATTTCCCTTGTCACCAAGCTCTTTTAGAAACTTTAGCTCATCTCACTGCAAGCTTTCCTTGGCACTGATTAGTGTTTAACCCAACACACACACACACACACATACACACACACACACACCGCAGACATATAGACAATCACAAACTATTACAATATTCAAGGAGTTCCTCTCCTTCTGAGACCATGGCTATGGTAGCTCACCACCTGCTGTGGTTAGAATGTATCCCCCAGATCTCATAGCTGGGGAAAAAAAAAACTCCAAAGCAAGAGTTGAAAGGTGTGATTTTAGAAGTGATTAAGAGACAGAACTCTCTTGAGTGGATTAATATCATTATTGCAAGAGTAGGTTCGTTATCATGAGAATGGATGTCATAAAAGCAAATGTGGCCCTCTTGCTTTCTCTGGAATGCACACTGTCTTGTCAGTCCTCCTTTCACCATGGGACAATGCAACACAAAATCCTTCACCAGATGCTGGCACCATGCATTTAAACTCCCCAACCTCCAGAACTATATGGCTAATACTCTTCTATTCTTTCTCAAGTTGAATTTCAGGTTTTCTGTTATAAAAACAACATTAAGGAGAAGAATAAAAAAAAAAAAACCAGCTAAGTATGATTACACCTGTAATCCCCAGCAACTCAGGAGGCTGAGACAGGAAAACACCAAGCTTAAAGGCCGCCTCAGGAGAAGAGCAAGTTTAAGACCCATCTTGGCAGCTTAGCAAGACCCTGTCTCAAAATTAAAAATAAAAAGGGCTGGGAACATAGCTCAATGGTAGAGTCCCCTTGGGTTCCCCAGTGCCTTAAAAAAAAAAAGAAGAGAAAAGAAAAACACTGACAGAGGATCCCAAGGCATCTGAAAAGAAAGCTACCCTCTGTCCTCTGCCCAACAAAGAAGATCCCCATTCTCCTTCCAGGAGATGGGTCCTAAAAGGCCTTCTGAGGACCTCACCCTTTATATCTGGAGGAGCCTTTTGCTTGGATTTGGACAAAAAAAACTGCTTAAATAAAAGATTTCTCTTCTTTTCCTCCATACTCAAAGAAATCACAGTGATTATCACGTGAATTAAAGAACTTTTTGCCTCCAAATTTCACTTGACTTCTGAGAAATCTTGTTTTTCCTCAGAGGGTTTGATTTCCAAGGCCTTGTAAACATCACTGTGGTTTACCAGCTTGCGTCTCTCTCCCCCTCTGTATCAATGTCCCCTATAAGAATTCACTTCCCCAGTGGAGTTTTATTCAGTCATAAAGAAAAATGAAATTATGTTATTTTCAGGAAAATGGATGAAACTAGAGACCATTATATTGAGCAAATAAGACAAACTCAGAAGGTCAAGGGTCGTATGCTCTCCCTAATATGCAGAAGCTAGAATGGAAAGCAGGAAAGAAAGGTGGGGCAGGTCTCATGAAAATTAAAAGGAAATAAGTAGAGGAAAGCGATCAAAGGAAGGAAAATGGAAAGGGAGGGGGAAAGGGCTGTGGAGTGATACAATTGGCCAAATTGTGTTGTTACATTGTGTGCATGTATAAATATGTAACTACAAATTGAATTATTATGTGCAACTGTAATGTACCAATAAAAATATGGAATAAAAAAATCACTTCCCCCCGCTAATCAACCCAAGCACAAAATTCATCCCTTCTGGAAAGAGTCCCAGTCCTGACCCTGGGGAGTAGGGGCTATCCTCCAGCTGACTAGTTACTTTTCAGCAAATTACAAAATTGGGACCTGCCTTCCCAAGGACTGCTGTCTGATCAGCTCACGTTGGCCAGGAGCTGATGTTCTCTACAAGAAGCACCTTAGCCTACTTTTTGCACCACTTTCCCATCTTTTGTTCTGCACCACCTTTGTCAGGAACAGGGTCAGCCCTAAAGGCTAAGGGACACCAGTTTTATAACTGAGTTTAAAAAGTATTGCAAAGTTTTTCTCATGAGAATAATTCACATTAAAAAGTGCACAAAACAAGCCTAGCATTATGGCACTCACCTGTAATCCCAGCGTCTTGTGAATCTAAGGCAGTTCAAAGACTGACTCTGCAATTTAGGGAGACCTTGTCTCAAAATGAAAAGGAGCTAGGGATGTAGGTCAGTGGTAGAGCACCCCTAGGTTCAATCACACACATGCAAAAAGAAAAAAATTTTTTTAAAAACTAAAAAAGAAATATGCATAAAACATATTTATGACTCACCAAATGATAGAAATATGAACACCCAACCATACCCAGGTAAAGACACAGAGCCGTCCATCCAGAAGTGCAGGGTCTCTCCCTGATCCTAGTCTTACCCCCAAAGGTGCCCACTATCTTGACTTTTGTGAGTCGATCCCTGAGTCAGGTGTTTTTTTTTTTCAACCCTAAACAACATACCATATTCACAATATCTAGAACCTTATTGATTGAGAAATGTGCCATTATCTTATGTTCAAATAAGAAAGAAAAATGACGGTCATCCAAGTCTGCTTCTCCCATATTACACCATCTCTTATTCAAAAAGAATGCTGCATGGAGAATTTCCTATAGTAAGACTCCACCATTGTCTCTGGACTTTCTTACAAACTATTGGAGCTCTTTCAACAAGTTTCGGTGATTGCCTCTGCATCACAATGATTTTCACAGCAATTAGCATATTAGTCGTGACCACTTGACCTTTTTAGCCAATAGATGACATCATCTTCAAACTGCTAGAGTTTCATTCATCAGAACTCGTACAGAGCAGCTGCTAGAACCCCTGCAGACTGTCTGGGCTGCTTTCAATGCAAACAGCTGGCCTTTTTGGCTGTTTAGGCTGCTTAAGAATTTAATTTGCCTTCTTTTGT
>PVKS010041831.1:0-15765 GCA_004027875.1 Aplodontia rufa
AAAAAAAAAAAAAAAATGACTTTGGAAAAACTGGTATGGACTATTATTTCTCTGTATTTCCTAGTTACAACAAACAGTTAAGTATTTGGATTTTTCTTTCTCCTAAAACATTAGTAAACTAGAAAGCCTAGTATATCTGAATTCCATTATTATCTATTGTTCATTCAGCTTATCCATGTGAAAGAAGCATTTCAGATTAATTCTTCAAATTGAGAAAACTCTGAGAACTCAAAGGCAAAGAAACAGCATCTTTTTCAATCAGAAACACTAGTTTTTATATAGGTATCAACAGACTTAAATTCGATATAGGGCAATAAAATCTGCTAAGTATAATCTTACATCAGAATTTTATTTATAGATAGGAATCAGATCCAAAAAGGATTTTATATATATATATATATATATATATATATATATATATATATATATGTGTTTTAGAGAAAGGGGTAGGAGAAAGTGAGAAAAAGAGAGAATCAATTTTATTTATTTTTTCATCTGATTTCTGGTTTTCTGACACTTAGCAATGTATGTGGTGCTGGGGTTTGAACCCAGGTCCTCATGCATGCCAGGTTAAGTGTTCCAACCACTGAGCCACTGCTTCAGCCCAGAAGAAAATGTTTTAAAAACTGGGTCTGAGGGTGTGTGTGTGTGTGTGTGTGTGTGAGTAGGGAAAGTAGTGGGAGAGGAAAACAGTGATTGGGAGAACACATTCCAAGCGGAGGGTGAAGCATGAGAAAAGGAATGGTGGTGAGAAACACAAGGCCACATTCGTGACCTGCAAGGCAAAACCCTGCCCTGGCCAGCTGGCTACCCTGTGGTTCCCTCTGAGAAGAACTGCTTGCCTCTAGGCCCCAAGAGGGGCATTCCCCATCCAACTCCACCTTTGTCATGGATTGTGCCAGGAGAGGGCTTGAGCTGAGGGCAGCCTAGTGATGAAGTGATCAGTTTCCCTGTGTGAGATTCTGACAACTCTTCAGTTAGTAGTAGAGGCAGCCATTGCAAGACATACCAGTGAGGCCATGGGGCAGCAGAGGCAGGAGCTCCAACAGGGTCCAAGCTCCTGAAATGACAGCAAGGGGCTTACCCACTTTACCTCACTGAGCTCTACACTGAGGGGACACTCCTCCATTGTCTTCAAAGAATTTTCCAAAAGGCTCTAAATTCTACCAGAATACAACATACTTATGAGTCCTACTTTTCACTTTGCACAAGAGAAATTTTTGGCAACTGTTAAAGTCAAGCGAAGGAATCCAGGGTGAATTTCAGCTGACTACTGTGCCTAAGGCAATTAAATCAAAATATTTTTTTAATATATTCAAACAGCTCATCTCACATTAACAAATACTTCTAGACCTTCCAGATTTGTATTGTTTGGTCCAGCTATAGTAACATCCCTTCTATTCTCTGATCATGGGTAAAGCGTTGCTAAGTCTACTAGGGAAAGAAAGGCAGCTAATCAACACTCCTACTGGCAGAGGCAATGAGAACAGATCCCGCATCCCTCCCACACCAGGTGGCTCTGCCCTGCTGACAGGGACAGAACTTCCATCAGGCTGTCTACCCCAGCGCCTCAGTTGTTCCTACTCTGCACAAACACCATTCCCGGCACAAACACCCAATTCACCACCTTGTGGATTCAAACTACCCCACCTCCCAGTTCCCACCACCCTTGCTTATCCTGCAGTACCATACTAAGCCCTACTTGGAGAACCTTATCTTCACAGGGACACATCTCAATGCCTTCTCACACAAAAAACAAACCTTCTGCTCTTCTACCTGCCTCTTTTAAAAACTGAGCAGGACAGCAAGATAAGATAAAGGCTGGCCTCATTTTCAAGATCTACTTTCAGACCAAAGTGCCTCTCAGTATCACCCTAACCCATCAGCAGTACTGTCTACTGTCCACAGAAGCATCTGCAGTTCCCTTCCCAGGCCTGAGTCACCCCCAAGGCCAGCGATCTCCACCCATCTGGGATGCTATGGCAAGGTCTGACCCCTGCCAGCATGCAGACCTAGTCCAGTTTTAGTCCACACAGTTTAAGCCCAGCTTTGCCATTTTCAGGAAATTTCTCAATAATCTCACTGATTTCCTAGATTCCCCACTGGTGTGCGATTCCCACTCTGGACTATGACTCTCATCCAGGCCTCCAACTTTATCTCCCTCCTTTCTCTATGTGAACTAAGTCTTTGACCCTAATTCACTACTCCCCGTTCACACAGACTCAACCAACTCCAATCAGACCTCATTTGAAACTCACCCTTCCTTCCTGCCCATCCCAACCTCGTCTCCCACTAATCTATCAGGGGACTGCTGCTCTTCCAGTCACAAAGGTCCCTGACTCAAAAGGTCATTTCCAACGTGCTCCTCCTTATTCTCCAAATGTCTCTAGTTCAGATGTCAGAAAAAGTCAAGTCTAGGTAGGAAGCCACACCCTTCTCCTTACCCATTCTCCCAATGGACTTCTGTTCCCATCTCAGCCCAAGGACATCAGTCTGCTCTGAATCATGTGTGAAATATGCTCTTTCAACAGACCCTGGAAAAGTACAGAGGAACTGACTGGCACTGCTGTCCTCAGACACAAGAGTCCAAACCAGGCAGCAGCATGGTCCAAAAGGCCCTGAGCACATGAAGTGTCCTGGGATTAGCTGAGGATCTAAACGTGGCCGCAAGGAACCTTCAATGACTTCCAGCACCTCCATGGACAACGGCATCAGGGAAAATATCAGATTTGTGCGGAGAACGAGCAGAGCATACAGGTGGCTTCTAGTTTGCATGTATGGGAACCTGGTGGTCACTCTGCACTGGGGGTTAGATTGCAAGGTCAGGCCCAAAAGCAATCTACTATAGCCATGATTATCCCTGAGAATCTCTTAAGTCTCCCACAAGACACCATACAGGTGCATCAGGTGACCCTGTGGAGTCACTATTGCGCCCATTCCAATGTGAGAAACTTGGAGGCAGGCTGGAGGATGGAAGGAAAGGAAAGGAAGAATGAATGCAGGTGGGCCACTCACACCTCTCTGCCCGGTAAGACCAACAAACCCGTGACGCAGAGGGGATGTTATGTTCCCTGGGCTTCCTGCTTGTTGCAGCACTTACTCTACCTTGTTCTAAACTTTAAGACATATTAATAGACATGTTTGTTGTGAAGATTAAGGTGGAAGGTGCTTGGATTCCTGAGTGAAGTAAACTGAATGGGCAACACTACTGCACAGAAAACCTAGAAGTTCTAGCTGGGTGGGGGCATGTGCCTGTAACCCCAGCTTCTCAGGAGGTGGAGGCAGGAGGAACACAGGTTTGAGGCCAGCCTCAGCAACTTAGGGGCATCCTGTCTCAAAATTTGAAAGGAAAAAAAAAAAAAAGAGTGGGTGCAAGAGATGTAGCCCAGTGGTAGAGTGCCTGCCCAGCGTGCACGAGGCCCCGGCCCAGTCACCAGTACTGAGAAAACGGACCTTAACCTCTCAAATTAGACACGCCTCGCTTTAGCTCCCAGCCCCACAGCCCACTAGCATGTGACCCTGGACAAGTTCTTGCCCAAAGCCTTTTTCCTCCTGTATAAAATGGAGATAATAGTGTCTACTTCATAGGGGCTACCAGGAGAATTAAGTAACAACACTTAACAGATGTGAGTGACTATTATTAGCATTCACAGCAGGCCTAAGCATAGCATTTTTATCCATGCCAATCTGGCCTGTGGACTCAGGCATGTAATCAAGGATCACATAGATCTGTCTCCAGCCTTCACTAATCACCACAACTAGACTGTTCTGACTTTAGATTTTGTTCAGGCAGCTGTAACCATTAAGAATGACAGTGGGCTGGCGTGGTAGCTCAGCAGTTACAATGCTTGCCTGGCAAGCGGGAGGACATGGGTTCAAACCCCAGCACCACGTACACACTGAAGTGTCAGAGCAACAAAAGCCACGTGAAAAACTAAATAAAATTGATTCTATCTTTCTCTCTCACTGTCCCCCGTCTTTAAAAAAAAAAAGTGACAAAAGAACAACATAGAAATATGGAAAGGCCTAGATGTTGTAATACAAAACGAGAAAGCAGAACTTGGGACATGTGCTTACAGACAGAGAACACAACTATGCACAATCCACAGGACCCTGGTGGGGAGCAGTGGCTCAGCAGTTGGAGTGCTTGCCTGGCATGCGTGAGGACCCAGGTTTGAACCCCAGCACCACTTACACAATTAAGTGTCCAAGAAACAAAGGCCAGATGACAAAACAAAATTGATTCTCTCTTAAAAAAACACAAACAAAAAACCAGAACCCTAGGGGAGGCACAAAGACTAAATAGAAATAGTTGATGTTTCTCTGTATAATTTATCTTTGTTTGCTTTTAGTTCAAAACTAATTAAAAGGAACATTTTGTAAATGAGCGCACTATGTGAGATCTGTAGTTACACCAACTTTTCTGACCTCTCCCCATGTTGGCCACATGTTTTACAAGATTCTGACAATGTTTAATAGTAATTGATTAATGCACTATTATTTTTCCATTTCAATACTGGACCAAATTTTAATCAATAATCCATATTTATAAAGGGTTCATAATATTATGAAATCAAATCAGTGCACTGGTGTACCAATTAAGCATAGCTAAGCAAGCAAGAAACAACCAATTTTGATAGTCAAGGGCACTCACATTCAAGGTCAACCTCATTCTACAGGTAGTGAGTACATACAGTGGGTGAAGTGAGATCTAATGCCAGCTCCAGTAACAATGTCCAGAGTTATAGCAATCCTTTCTCAGAAACTTCTATTATGTCATTAACAGCCAATCATAACTTAGAATCAGCATGAAACCATAGTTGCCAATTCCAGAGTTGCCATTCCGAATGAAATCAAGGAAACTTAATGGTTTGGGTAATTTTCGTGTCCTTAATCTTGAATAAATGTATAATTTCTAGTAAGTCTCTGAAAGGCTGAAAATGGCCCCCTTTGGCTCCCTTGGTTCCTTTGTAGATGCCAGGTTGGAACCACAAGCCTAGGTGATGGATCATCCTTAATTGTTACTTCTTTTCTTCTTTTTCTTTTTGGTATGGAGAGTGAACCCAGAGGTGCTTAACGATTGAGCCATGCCCCACACCTTTTATTTATTTATTTATTTATTTTTATTTAAAGAGACAGAGAGAGAGAGAGAGAGAGAGAGAGAGAGAAAGAGGGGGAGAGAATCAATTTTATTTAGTTTTTCACGCAGCTTTTGTTGGTCCAACACTGAGTTATATACATGGTGCTGGGGTCTGAACCTGCCTTCTCATGCATGCCAGGCAAGTGCCGAAACAGCTGAGCTACCACTTCAGTCCTTATTTTTTATTTGGAGACAGGGTCTCACTATGTTGCTTAGGGTCTAAGTTGCTAAGGCTGGCTTTGAATTTATGATTCTTCCGCCTCAGCCCCCAAGTTGCTGGGATTACAGGCATGCGCCACCATATCCAGCTTAATCATTACTTTCTTAACTGCAGTTCTCAAAGGTCAGATACACTTGGGGTTGGGCAAAGGAGAGTTGTACCAGAAAATCGTAGGAAACATCTTCAGGTGATCCAGCCATCCCTCCCCAACTCAAGGCTTACCACGATCAAGGAATGGGGGCTGGAATTTGAAAAAAAAAAAATTCCCCAGTAATCAAAGACCTATGTGTGTACCACAACACACACACACACACACACACACACACCCCTACCCCTACCCCAATGCCCGCCCTGGCACTGAAACCCAGCAGTCTAAAACAACATGGAATATCAGGAACACATTATACTAACTTAAAACACATACAGGCACACACACAAATAAATGATGGAGTCTAGGAATTTAGCAGGAGGTACAACTATTCCTGGTTAATCTAGTCTACACCTACATACAAAGGCAGCACTTCAGAGGCAATTATTTTGTAACAGGCTATTGCTCTGGAAGGCATAGCTCCCTCAAGGTCAATCTTTCAACCACTTCAAATATTTTAAATAAGGAATTGGAGGTGGACAGTTGCCATCACGGGCAAAGGGCACAGATTGTGTCTGCTCCTAATCTTGGCTATACTTGTCTGTATAGTTTGCCCTTTGAGTTATGGCCTCATCTCCTGAGGCCTATTCCTAGCCCCCAAACCACAACCTAGGTACAGAGTTGACCGCAGCTCGGGCCAATTCCTGAAGGTCTGCTATGATGCTGTCTCAAAGGCCAGCTGCAGGGAAGAAAGCAGAAGAGAAGGGTAAGGCGGAAATGCAAGTGGAATGAAAAAGAAACCTGGATGCATAAAAGAAGAAAAAGCTGCCTCTTGGCAGATCATGGAAAATATGTACAAGCATTTCATAACCAGAAATATGAGTACACGGCAAGGAACCAAATTGTCGGATCTAATTCTGGAGGTGCTGTAAACCTGATGGCTGGATTGGGGCTCTAGATGACGTTTCAAAGAAATTAATGCTGTAAAACTGCGATCTTGTTTTTCTGTTCACAGATCCGATGACCACCTAACAGCACTGTCCTGCCCTTTCCAGATGATTAGTGCTGCATGCTGTCAGGCGATTTTCTTAGTTTTTATGGGTCCTCAGCGAGTGCTATCTGCCAAAACAAAACATCAGGCGTGGAGCTTCTGGGCCAACCATGTACAATTCGGAGCCCACTGAATACCACTCAGACAAATCAACACCCAATCACCCTCCATGGTACAGCCCACAGCAGAGGCTAATTGGAAAGAGCCCAGCTCAGGAACGGCCTTGCTGGGTCTGGATTTTCAATTCTGTCAAGATGACAACCCCCATGGCAAATCCCTCGCGCTCATGCTCTTGGGAGAAAAACATTAATGGTAAGCACTTTACAAACTGTAGGAGGCAAGCACCAGCTATTCCTGGTTAATCCAGTCCACACCTATATTGGAAGGCACCACTTCAGAGGCAATTAGTGACAGAATAGGAAAGTGACAGTTAACCACCTGCCCTCTCCCCTTAGGTCTTTATGATAGAGCAAAGTATTCCACCAAAAAATAGTATCACTTGTTCTCAAGAGACCCTAGTAATTTGGCAGTTATTCTATTTAAACAAAGATACCTTTTTTCCTTTTCTTGAGAAAAGTATAAGGTTTTATTTTTTTTCAAAAATTTTATGGCCACTATTTTAATTTCTGTGAATACCAGTATGTACTGTGTGGCGTGTGACCTCGTCAACCCAGGCAGCAGGGATCACTGTCTGGAGAGGAGGAGGGCCACAGGCCACCTTCACAAGTCCAAGCCCAACACAGTTCAGATCTGAAGATTATCCAACTCTGAGCCATTTAATAACAATGAGCTGACAAGGGTCAGCCCCTGAGTGCTTTACCAACACTCTCACCTAAGCCCCAAAACTCTGTGAGGTATGTACTATTAGTATCTTCACATCTCACAGATGAGGAAAGACTTAAAGTGGTCTAGGCAACTTACCAAAATAACAAAGCCACCAATAAGCAAGGCTAGGGCTCATGCTCCAAAGCCTTGTTCTTAGCCACTGTGGCACACTGGCTCATTCAGCTGCTTTCATTGACAAATCAGTATGGAGACAACTGAAACTTTCTAATGTGCTCTGTGCTCCAAGAAAGAGTTCTATCCACTCAACAGTTGCTGGGCACATCACAGGGCAGAGAGACTACTCTATGTACCCAGTGGGAGCATCAGAATTTTGGGAAAGTCTAGGAAAATTCAGGAAAGCCCTGAAAGATGCTAAAAACAAAAGTTGCAGAAATTCACACAACAGGCTAAAAAATAAAAACACTGTAGTCTCTACTGTCATGGGCCCTCAAAAATTGGGGTAAACAGTAGCCTATTAAGGATATGTGCCATATTGTAAAGACTTTCTTAAGAGAACAGTAAATTGGAGTGTATAGCAAAAAGAAACTACTCTCCCTACTACCTATTCTACTCTGCCCCTCTAATTCACTGCCAAGTACCACGCATGCTGTTTTGTGTGTTATGGGAACACATTTCCATCCTCAGGGGAGTTGGTAACAATTAGCCTGGGGCTTCACTGGGATGCAGTAAGAGGCTGCATCAGAGAAGCTCCCCACCAGGCTGCACAGGTAGCAAACGTTCCTCCAGATCACCATTATCAGCGGCAATGTGGCCATTCCTGACTTGGTCTTCCCTTCCATGCTGGTTTTCCCTATGTAAACTCCTCCGTGAAATGTTAATCTAAATGGCTCCAGGCACTACCACCATATAGGAATTAATTTCAAAAATAACAACTAGTTAAAAACAAACTCTAATTTTCCTCTCAATTTAAAATGTATAGGAGCTGGAGCGGTGGCTTGGTGGTTACGGCACTTGCCCGGCATGTGCAAGTACAAGGGTTCAAACCCCAGCAACCCATGTACACAACTAAGTAGAGCAACGAAAGCCATGTGAAAAACTCAATAAAAATTGATTGTCTCTCTCTCTCTCACTGTTCTCTTTAAAAAAAAACAAAAAACAAAAAAATTTAATATGTATATAAAACAAGCATTTGGAGCTGATTATAGACCTAAGGCTCTCTTAATTTCACAATTTTCTCACTGTCACAGATCTGTTTGTAGAAGGATTTTAGTGTCAGCCAAAACTTTCTGGTTGGACACATGGACCTAAAGTTCTGAGAGTGGAAGTAAGGCTTTAATATTCAGTACTGGTCATCTGTATTTTGCCTCACAAAGCAGTATAGTACCCCACCTGCCCTCAGGGAACTTGGACAGGGCTGGAAGAAATGATCAAATAATATCAGAGTCAGGAAGGAACATGAAGGGCTCCCAGAAACCACATCAGTTTGAATCAGTTTGCGCCACCGTCATGGAAGGGCCCCCACCTTCAGGTGGAAAATGGGCTAGCGTCTCAAGGATGAGTTGGGGTTGGCTGATGGTAGTGTGGGCATTCCAGAAGAATCACAGGAGCAAGGACCTGAGGCAGGCACACAGCCTTAAGGGGGCAAGCATAGTGGACACAGTAGGGGACAGGAGAGGGGCACAACTGGGTCATGCAGGTCCTTGAAGGCCACAATGAGGGTATGGTTTTTGTCCCAACAGCAATGAAGAAAGACTAAGGGATTATTGCATATGATCTGGTGGGAGGTGTGGAGATGACCAAATTCACACTTAGAAAAGCTCACTCTGGCTGCAGTGTGGAATGAATAGAGGCAAGAAGGGATCCAGGAAGTCAGACTCTTACAACATTTTAGGTGAGATCATGGTAGGCCTGGACTCCAGTGGCTGTATAGATAAAAGAGATTTAAGAGAGAATCAGAAGATAAACTACATGGAACTTATGTATGGGCTGGGTGTGACAGAAAAGACAAGGGTATTTAGCAGAAGTCCTAGGCATTGGGATCATAAGTGTGGAATAAAGAAGTACCATCACCAAGACTAGGAACAAAGGAGGATCAGGTTTAGAGGAAATGTAGTAGGTTCAGTTTGGAACATCACAGAGTCTGAGAGATTTAGTGACTTCCCAGTGTGGGTATCAGAAAGGTGTTCAAAGCTCTAGTTCGAGCTGAGCACAGTGGTGCACACCAGTAATCCCAGTGGCTCAGGAGGCTAAGGCAGGAGGATCGCAAGTTCAAATCCAGCCTCAGCAACTTAGCAAGACCCTATCTCAAAACAGGGCTGGGGAAGTTGCTTGGTGGTTAAGCACTCCTGGGTTCAATCCTTGGTTTAAAAAAAAGAAAAAAAAGCTCTGGTTCAGTAACTGACAGAACTACAGGTCTCCTGGACAGGAGACCAACAGATCCTTACAAATAACCTAAAACCAATGATGAAGTATTTTCTTGAACTCATGAGCTCCTAATACTGTGCAAACAATACATATAATAAAACCATTTCAGAAATTCTGCCTAAGTTTAACTTTTTGAAATACATCTTTCAAAAGAAATTTAATTCCATCAACTATTTGACATAAAAATTCTTTCAATTCTGGCATCCTAATTCAAATGAGGCAGCAAACGAAACTAAAATGAACAATGCAGGGTCCCTCCATCATCCAAACAGCTCACGAGTAGGCACCAATCCACTCAGTTTTGAGTTAAGGATTAAAAAAGGGAACATTCCCTGAAGATTTGTCCCAGACACTTCAACACACCCTCCCATTTGATATTTGTGACAACAATTATGCTTCTATTTCTTCAAAAGGAAAGTGAGACAGAGAAGCTGAGTAACTTGCCCAAGGCCTCACAACTAGTAAGGACGGACAAGGGGATCAAAAAGGTATAGGATGCCTTTCACCAATACCCCCGACCATGACAGGGGAGCAGCTGTCATTTCCTGGGTACTGGTCCTCTGCCTTAGAGGGCAGCTGTTGGGACATTTGTTTTGAAACGTTTTGGGTTGTCAACTGCAATCACTTGTTCTTAGCCTCAAAATAACCTTAATTTTTGAAAAGTTGTTTTTGCCTATTCAATCTTCTCTGCTTCAGCTTCTAAAGAATTTGACCTAGGTAGACATATGGTCATCCCCACTAAGTTTTGGTTTTGGGGGTATTTTTGTTTGTTTTTTGTTTTAGAGGTTTTCTTGTACTGGGGATTGAACCCAGCAGCAGCAGTGCTTAACCTCTGAGCCTTATCTCCAGCCCTTTTAATATTTTATTTTGAGACAGGGTCTCAAACGTTGCTTAGGGTCTCACTAAATTGATGGGCTAACTCTGAACTTGTAATCCTGCCTGAGTCACTTGGATTATAGGTGTACACCATCATGCCTGGCTCCCCACCAACTTTTATAAATTTTAGTTATAATTGCTTACAGAATTCGGACCAAATGTAAACTCAAATCTAGAAAAAACCAAATCTTTGATTATGGCTACTGAATATTTCAAACAAAAATCCACTGAAACAATGTAAGTAAGTGATCCCTTAAAAAATAATTTGTTGGAAACTGGAGCGGTGGCTCGGTGGTTATGGTGCTTGCCTGGCATGCATGAGTACATGGGTTCAAACCCCAGCACCACATATAGAACAAACTGTCTGAGAAATGAAAGTCACATGAAAAACTAAATAACAATTACTTTCCTCTTTCTCTCTCTGTCCCCTCTTTCTTTAAAAAAAAAATTTGTCAATATTAACCTATTTTTACGCCTAATTCACTACACCTTTTTCTCAAAAAATGAAGCTATGAGGTAAATTCTTTGACAGGCCATGAAAAGTTAACAACTCAAACTGTCAACCAGGGGTTGTGTGTGAGATAACAGCAACTACTACGCAATCCTTACAGATGGAAGCGCAAGCACTACACAGAAATGGGACATATAAACGAAATCGCGACCAATGGAGGGCACCAACTAATGGTACACAGCTCACACAGTGTTAAAATGTAAACGAATGCCTTGTATACTGGGGTGATACGGAGCACACCTTCCATCCAGGGCCTTTTACATGCACACGTGTGTATAAGAGTGTGTGTGGGTACATGCATGATATGCACATGTGTGTGCAGGTACATACACGATATGCACACATGTGTATAAGAGTGTGTGGGTACATGCATGATATGCACGTGTGTGTAAGTGTGTGCTGGTACATACATGATATGCACATATTTGTATAAGATTGTGTGTGGGTACATACATGACACACAATTAGCCTTTTGTTGAAAAATGTTTCAAAACCTACTAAGCCTCCAGGTACCTACATTAATAGTTTTTCTCAAGTTGGCACTGCCCAGCCTGCCCTAGCTCAGACAAGGAACAAACCACTGACATGGCAATGAAGAGAAGGGTAGAAGTGGGAGTCACGAAAGGAAAAGGGAGCAAGGGCCACATGCCCTCAGGTAGGTCAGACAAGCACCAGGAGAGCGTATGCATTTCCAACTCAGACATGCTCTGTGCCAACCCCAGCTCTGCCCATCACCAGCTGTGTGACCTCAGGCAAGTTAACTAATCTTTCTGAGCTTTAGTTTTTCATCTGAAAAATGGGAAAAATAAAATCAACCAGAGCATCTGTGTGGGCATAAAAGGAGTTCTACAAAAGTCCCCAGCGGGCTCCTCCTTGGAGGGGCAGTCTCCTTCCTTCCTTGTCAGGTTTAATGTCAATTTCCTGATTTGCAAAGGGGCAAGAAAGGTGACAATGACAATAGGGTGTTGGTGGATGACAGGAAGATGTATGCCCACAGACCTGCCAGTTCCAGTCCTAGACAAAAGTGGTTATTAATTTGCTCCAGGACTCTGGGGATAATGGAAAAACTGATTAACAGGCCACGTGTGTGAAAAAAATGGTTTGAACAGAGGCAGAACTGCACTGCTTCCTTAAAAAAAGACTAGTTAGAACTGGGGATTCAAGGCTTTGAAACGACATTCAGAAGGAAGGAGCTCAGGCCGAGAGCTGCATTCCCTCACACTGCACCCAGGCTACGTCTGGGGTGTCTGAAGGCCAAACTCAGGTCAGCTGGCCTCTGAATGGAGTGACTACTACAGGGAAAGCATTCAGATGATCAGTCCCTCACAGAGTGGCTTCTGAGCGACTGGCTCACACTAAAGAGCTGCGGGCTTCGCAGCCCAGCCCGGAAGCCAGCCAGAGAGCAGGGAGATGCTGTGTTCCACTCCGAAGCACAAGAGGCCATCAACTTCATGTCTCATTCTGTTTTTGCCACAGGAAAACTGACAGTAAGAAAAAAACGAAATATGGCTAGATAGGAAATTGACACCCAAGTCCTGTCTCCTAAAAGGTCTATCAAATTAATCTGTCAAAATCTCTGCAAAGAAACCTCATGGGATTCCATGGCCCCAAAGACAGTCACTTCCAAAATTTGCTATAGTGAAAAATAACATCAGGGGGACTGCAACAGTGACTCAGTGGTTGGAGCACTTGCCTGGCATGCACAAGGACCCAAGTTCAAATCCCTGCACCACATGCACAACTGTCAGAGAAACAAATGCCAGATGAAAAAATAAAGTTGATTCTATCTCTCTCTCTTAATATACATACATACACACACACACAACCAGCAGGGCTGGAGAGAGGTGACTCAGTGGTAGAGTACTTGCTCAGCATCCTTGAGGCCCTGCGTGTGATCCCCAGTAGCACAAAGCAAAACAAAACAGAACACTGCAGGCCTCAGCTCAAGTGTCACACCCTCATCAAGACCTTCCTGACCACCTTGCCCTAAAAGAACAGCCTCCCCATCGCCTTCCTTGCTTTATTTCTCAGAAAAAATGGTTTTACCCGATCTTGGATCATACACTTACATGTCCTCTATGTGACAGAAACAGGTTTATTCACTGCTGTGTCCCAGTGCAATCTATAGGAAGTATTTTAATATGAACTGGTCAAGGGGCTAGAGCAGTACACCACATACACAACTAAGTGTTGGAGAAACAAAGAGAGGAAAAACTAACTAAATAAAGTTGATACTTTCTCTCTCTCCCTCTTTCTAAAAAAAAAAAATATATATATATATATATATATATATACATATTAACTTGTCAAATGATTGAACAGACACTGCATATACTACTTATGTACACTATTTTTGTCCTTAGAAAATTCCAAATAGTTCAGACAATAAATTCAATGTTTATAGCTGAATATATTTTAGAACGTGGACATTAGGTGTAACAAGTTCTGGAATGGAACATTATCATGACACAGTTGCCATGAGAAAGTAAAGTGTAACTTAAACCTCAGATCTATTCAGTAGTCTCCAGAACACAATACTTCCTAACTGGGGACTGCAGACAAGGCACAGAACCAGTGTACAATGTTGTTTGCCCTTGGAAAATACATTTCTTTTAGGGAACTGAAATTCAAATCTAGCAGCTGTATCAAAGAAAAGGATTCTTCTGGAAAAGAGGGGAACATTATCAAGTAGTGGTAACTTTTTTTTTTTTAAGAGAGAACAAGAGAATCAATTCTATTTAGTTTTTCATGTGGCCTTTGTTACTCCAATACTTCGTTGTGTATGTGGTGCTGGAGTTCAAACCCACATCCTCCTCACACATGACAGGTAAGTACTGAAACCACTGACCCACCGCTGCAGCCCCTACTGGTAACTTCTTATCAGCTAAATAAAGCCTGCTATGCAGGTCACCACCTATCAGGGGTTCAAAGAGCTGCCGCCACCCCTAGAAGTCTGGACTCTAGACCTGTGACTCCAGGACCTGCCCATGCACAACCCTCCCAGCCTGTGCAAAGAAGGCCCAAGGGAAAGTGCAGCAAAGGACCAGAAAAGAGGACACAAATCTAATACATGCTATTTTCACAAGACACTTTCTTTTTTAAAAACATATATTTTATTCTCAAATAGGAGACTTTGGAAATCATGCTATTCATAACACAAGGACGCAATGCCTCTTTCATAACTACCATAAAAAGCAATTTATCTAACAAATTAATTTCAGACTTTAAATACCCACAAGGTCAAAAGCTGTAATCGGTCTTTCTACTCTACAGGGAAAAAGCATACAAATAACCAGGGAAATAAATGCATAACTGCAGAGTTGATACTGCTTTTCCAAATACACGTATTAAATGGCCCTTAAACAAAAACACCTTCTGCAAAAAAGACCCTTACATGAAACAGCTCCAGCTCCCCAGGTGAGTAGGGAGCTAGCTGTACTTACGGGAAACCCTCCTGTCACCCTGAATGGCTTTCTCAAAATGAGGCCTGACTGGCAGGTTCCAGGCCCCCTCAATCTGACCCTCCAACAAGCCACTAGTTACATTCCCAAGGGAGCACTCTGGCACTGGGTGGAAAGGGGCCTGCACTAGCAGCAAACTCCCTGTACAACAGTCTCCCCAAGCTTGTGTCTAATTATTTAACATCTACCATGTAGGCAGCTTTAGGTCTGCATGCATGGGATTTCTGGGGAGAGAGCTCACGGTATACTGAATCCCAAAGGGGCCAATGTCCCAAAAGAAGCTAAAACATCACTCTTTTAAAGAGTGGCAGAACTTTATCCTTTGAATTATTTCAGGAAACCAAAGTTTTTCAGAGCTAATTCTGATGAGCAAGGTTTCTACCAAATTGGGAACTGTTTGGGGTCAAAACCTTTCTCCCAGGAAAAACCCTTAGAAGCCAAAGTAGTAGCAGTTCCCACAATCCTTTTGTGGGTGCCCAACATGGTCTGCTAGACCTCATGGCTTCAGCCCCTGCAACCAAGACAGCAAGTCTGTTAAGTCTTCATATAGGGTTTTGATTTTTAAATTTATTTTGTATTCACGGATAGGGACATTTTCCACTGTAGGCTTTGACATTTCATAGCAAGTTTTTCTTCTCAGAGATACGTTATTTTATCCAGCTTCCCAAGAAAGACTAAAATTAATGCAGAGTCTTCAACATTTGACTACATCACTCAAAATGCAGGGCACATTGCTACAGAAACTTTCATCCTAGGCAATGCCCTCCACCAAGTGTTTCTACTTCAAAATGTGACCCTTCCGTCACTCTTCCCTGGCCCCCTCAACAAACCAAGTCCCAAATATTTTTAAAAAAACTTTTAACATCCTGTAAGAATATACATGTATAGCCCCCCCCTTTTAATTTTTTAAATTTTATTTAATTTTTTCTTACTATTATTGCAGGGGATTGAACCCAGAGGTACTTAACCTCTGAGCCACGTCCCCAGCCCTTTCTATTTTTAAATAGGGTCTTGCTAAGTTGCTTTGTGCCTATGTTGCTGAGACTAGGTCGGAACTTGCCATCCTCCTGCCTCAGCCTCTTGAGAGGCTGGGATTATGACCATGCACCATCACACATGCTCCCCATCCCCATTCTTTTAAATTTACTTTTTATTTTTATTTTGACAAATTCTTGTTCTCTATGTGATTTTTCTTTTTTTTTTTTTTT
>PVKS010041832.1:0-15770 GCA_004027875.1 Aplodontia rufa
GAGTACTAGGGACACGGAGTCGAGTACTAGGGACATGGAATGGAGTACTAAGGACAGAGTGGAGCACTCAGGACATGAAATAGAGTAGTAGAGACATGAAATGGAGTAGTAGGACATGGAATGGAGTAGTTGGGACATAAAATGAAGTAGTAGGTATGCGGAGTGGAGTATTGGGCTTTGGATATAGTACTCAGGCCATGCAATGGAGTACTGGGGACATGGGGAAAACTCAGTGGAAATTTATGTCAGTCCTCTGGAAATAAGCATGCTGTGGAACTGTGTGTGGACAGTGACCTTGTTTTTGTTTCTACATGTAAGATACATGGCACATATTTGGAGCAATGTTTGTTCCCTTGATAGAAGGCCCTGAATTCTCGGATAATTTAGTTGACTTTTTGATTAAATCAAGTGCTAGGATTCTGCTATTCCTCTTTGGACCTTAGCTGTCATCTTCATCCTCCAAATGTCCAGAGGTTGACAACTACCTAGTGTGCATGACCTGCCAATGGAGAGCAGGACGGCCACCAGACCCAGACGATGCTCCCAGGAGGAACATCTGCTATTCAGTGGGTGAGCAGTCACCCGGCCAGACGGGCAGCAGCGTGCCTGACATGGTCCAGGAATCTTGGTTGAAATCACATTGAGTGGATTGTTGAAAAGATAAGCAGGGATCCCAGAGGAAAGGGGGTACCCAGGTTGAGGTAACAGCAGGTAGGAAGGCCTTGGAGCTAGGCAGAAGGCAGCAGAGTGAGATCAGGCAGCAGGGGGAATCCCTGCAGAAGCCGAGAGCCATATCTAAAACAGATTCGTAAGGAGAAACTTGAAGAGTGATGGCGTGTAAAGCAGTTAGGGCTGGAACACATTTCCCCATTTGCCCAGGCAGAAAGGACCAACAGGGGAGTGTCCCATGGACCATGCCAGGAGGCCCTGTGGTCATCCAGGGAGAGGTGCAGAGGCTGGGGTGAGGTGTGTGTGGGAAGCTCTATGCATGGAAATTTCCTCGGAAGGCCATCTTCTGGTTCAACTCATTAAAAAGAACACAGCTCAAAAGGGGCTCACCAGTAAGTGAACACAGGACCTGCTGGGAGGACAAGCACCTCGGACCACGGCCCTTTAGGAGCTGCTGAGTACGCCAGTGGCTGCATGGCCCACCTCACTTAGCCGTGTCCCCGAGGGCCCTGGACCTCAGATGAGCGTAGGGTGTGTTCTCTCCTGTGGTCACACAGCTGGCCTGTTGTCAGCATAGCATGGGGAAAGGGATGGGGGCAGACAGAGAAAGCAGACCTTGCAAATACTACTTCAGTGGCTGAGAAGATAGTGGGCATCGTGGACCCAAATGCTGTCTTCTGAACGCTTGCTGTGACGCCCTAACCCTAAGGAGACTGGAGGCAGGGACTTCAAGGAAGTGTCAGAGGTCAGATGAGGTCATGAGGAAGAGCTTGCTTGCACAGGACTCTCTCTCTCTCTCTCTCTTTCTTTCTCTCTCTTTTATTGAGAGGGACAGGGAGAGAGAGAGGACAAGAGAATCAATTTTTATTCAGTGTTTCATGTGACTTTTGTGGCTCCAATGCTCCATTGTGTGCATGGTGCTGGGGTTCGAACCCATGTCCCCGCACATGCCAAGCAACCGCTCCATCCTGGACTCCTTCTCTTGTAAGCTTTTTTCTCTCCTGAGCAACACAGGGACAGACTGCATGAGTGACGGGCTGTGACCCAGAAAGAGGCCTCACTGGAAGCAGCCTGCTGGTGCACTGACCTTGCATTCCAGCCTCCTGGTGAAGTCACCCAGACTGTGGCATCTTGCTGTGGCAGTCTGAGAAGACTCAGAATGCGTGAGGAGTTTGTCAATCCTGTGTCACAGCACAGGAAGTGGCAGAAGGGGAGTGTAGAGTTGAATGGTCAGCTCACATCTCCAGTCAAGCCACGCCAACCAGAGGCATCAGCAAGCAAGTTAAAGGACTGACGCGGGACCACGTCAGGGCCCACGAGTGTTTTGCTGACGTGACAGCTCATCAGTGTGCAAACACACCTTCCAAATGCTGGGGCCGTATCAAGTCCAGGGCTTGGAGTTACCCCGGAAGCCATTTCTGACACACAGTGGTTCTGCACTTCAATTGCAGCAGGCAGTGTTTCTGAAGTTTCCCTCCACCAGTTCCAATGCCTTCTGCTTTAGCAAACAAAGCCCAGCCCCTTGACTGCTCTATGACAATGGTGATCTCCACAGTCACTCGTGAGTCATGTCTTGGTGTGCCCCTCTGGAGAGCGTCAAGGTAGCACACCATCACTGGAAGTGCACACAGACACTCCTCAGCCTCAGGGACTCGGTGCACACTCAGGCGAAAGAGCTGCCATCCTCTTAGACACGAGGAGCAGGATTGAGGGGATTCTCCTTCCGGAGACCAATTTTCACTGAGTTGCGTGGAATGAGTACTGTAGTCCAGCGCTGCCTCAATTCAGACACAAGGTGTGAACAATCATGTGTTGGACTCACTATTTCTCTGCAAGTAATGTTTATATTGACCCACTGGCTAACTCTGTTAGCTTCAAACTATAAAAATTGTCTTCTTAAGAGACAGTTTGGAAATCAGGGTCATGCAAGTTTTCAGCGGAGAAGGCCAACAGCAATGTTGTCCAATATCCGAGACTCAGTACACATAACCAAGACAAGGAGGCTGCAGTGGTGTTTAGCGTGGAAAATACTAATGTGAGTCCAGATTGGGTGTGCCTAGTGTACTCCTCCCTACCCACAGCTGTGCTGGGGCCCATTAAAGAAAACCTGTGAAGACAGAGTGTTCATGTGCACCAACCCTGCACACCGAGGGGCTGGACTGGTCACCCTGGGCTGCTTAGAGCACCCCTGGCCTCTCCCAGTGGGTGCCAGCAGCGCCTCCTGATGCCCATTTAAGACAACAAAAAATGTCATCACCACTCACATTTAGCTACTGGTATACAGTAATTTTTTTTTTTTAAGAGAGAGGGACAGTGAGAGAGAGAGAGAGAGAGACAGAGACAGAGAGACAGACAGAAAGAGAGAATCAATTTTATTTAGTTTTTTTTCATGTGGCTTGCGCTTCGTTGCGTACATGGTGCTGGGGTTCGAACTTGCACACTTGTGGATGCCAAGCAAGCGCGATAACCGCCGAGCCACCAATCCAGGCCCCCCAGTAAAATATTGTTGATATTATAGTCAATATTTCTGTTTGAAAATTCACATCCACCCTACACAAAGTGATAGTTTCCCCCTTCATTTCAAATTCTCTGCTATATAAAAAGTTGAAAGCCTCAGCACATTAAAAGCATTTGTGAAGACTGAGATTATTAATCTCAGCATGCAGGTGAGAAATCCTTGCCTAACAAAATGCTCCCAGTTCCTTGGATTATCTCTCCGCTGATTTCACCATCTTTCCTATTCCATGAATTTGGGATTAGAAGTGACCCACAGTGGGCGGTTTTTTTTGTAATGCACACAGACCACCTCTAAGATGACTCAGAGGATTAGGCCTCTTCTTCTCATCCACTTCAAGTGGGAATGAAGGGCTCTGGGACAGAGGTGGAAAGGTCTCTGCTCTCTCCAATGGATTTCCTCTGTTTTAAATCGTGCTGGCATTCCCCATCCACTGCTCCCAAGGCCACCTGGGGATCATGCGTGCCTTAGAAGTCAGAAAGGACCACATGGGCAGTTTTGCTGCACGGCCTGGAAGTGATGTCCATAACTTGTGTCTCCTATTACCCTGGCAGAGCTGAGACACTGGGTCCTATCTGCAAGCAGGTGCTGAGAAATGCAGGCTTTGTGCAGAAAGAGAGGGGGTTTGTCAGAACACAGCTGGCGTTGTCCCCTGGATTTGTCCTAAGGCCTGCTGAGGTCTGACTTCTGGGGAAGGGCCTTCCACACTCAGGACTCCTAAAGGGCTTTTACCTGGTGTGCGAGAACTTCCTTAGCTTAGTCAGGGTTCTCTGGAGAAACAGAATCCACAGGATATAAATACTGGACTTTCGCAACCCGAAGCTGGGTAGTCCCACAGTGGCTGCCTGCAGGCTCAGGAGCTGAAAGAGCCAGTGGCTATGCAGTCAAGATGCGAAAGCCTCAGACCCAAGGGATCAATGACTTATGCCCATCTGGACCGAAGGCCTGGAGACTCACTGCAGAATGTCTGGGCAGAGTCCACTTAGGAAGTGAAGGAGCTGGAGTCTCCCATCCAGAGAAGCAACCAAGAACGCTCAAGAACTGGACTTGCATCTGTGGTTGCTTTCTTGTTCTTCCGCTTTTATTCAATCAAAGCTTCCAACCTATTGGAGGGTGCTGCGCACACTTTGGGTGGGCATTTGCCTCAGTTCGCTATCCAACATGCCACATTAGCAATTCCCCTATGAATATGGGGAAACCACCCAGTGCTACTTGAGTTCTCACTACACATCTTGCTTTCCCACACTCAGACATCATGGAAAGCATGCATCTTGAATCCAACATTTCCACCCATGATGGAATAGGACAGAAATGTGCATGACATACACTTGTAGTTGTTTATTGTTCCAGTAGTGTTTCCCAAGCTTGTATAGTATACATGTAGGTTCTAAAAGTACTGTCCTCAGCGGAGCTTGCCTTCTGGGACATTCACATTGTGAAGAAGCCTAAGTCTACTCTGTTGGAGACACAGGGCCTTGCCAACAGCCAGCACAAACCACATGTGAACAAAGCCATCTTGAACCAACCAGCCTGTCAAGGCACAGATGACTATAGCCTCATGTTATCCAGGACAAAGCAGTGGAACTGCCCGGGTGAACATACCCCAAAATGTTGAGCAAATAAAAACCATTCTTTAAGCTGGTAAACAGCAAATACTAATTGATCCATCTAAGCCTCCAGGACTCGATATGCTTTAAATAAAATTATATGGGGATGGAATTCTTAAATGAATGTCCATGGGATGGACTTCAGTGAGGGTGCTGGCACTAGCAGAGGCCAGGTGAATCATAAAAGGCACTGTTTGCAAATCAGTAAACTTTTATGCTTTTTTTCTTTATGAGAGAGGGACAGCAAGACAGAGAGACAGAAAGGAGAGGAGAATCAACTTTATTTAGTTTTTCTTGTGGCTTTTGTTGCTCTGAGATTTTTTTGTGTACATGGTACTGGGGTTCGAACTGGCATACTCGCGCATGCCAGGCAAGTGTGGTAATTATTGAGCCACAGCTCCAGCCCTTGTTTTATGCTTTTTAAAATGTACAATAATTGCTTACTTAAAAAAAACAGAAGTTTGTTACTTACAAGAGAACATTGTACTGAATTTATTTACCTTTAAGAAACTGGATTGGAGTGGAAGTGCTATACAATCTAATTTTCCCACTTTATTATTAAAGTAAATTTTCAGGAACAGATTATTGACATGAAGCGGGAAACACTAGTGCTATTTGCACTGTAAGGTCACATAATCCACAGGAAATGTTGGGGATAAAAAAGGACAGGGATGCTTACTGCAAGGTATTTTAAAGCAACGGTGTGTTCTAAGTTAACATCAGTGTCACAAACATAATTTCAAAAGTACACGGATACTCCTTTTGGCTCCTATAGGTAATGACAGCCAAAAAGTCAGGATGTGTGACCCTGGAAAGTCACATCTCCTCAGATCCCATCGTTCCTACCTTATAAGGTAGAAATGGCTTGGCAAACCTTTCCTAGGAGCATCAGCAAACCTATACGTGCCTAATTTATGACAGCCTTTAAGAGAGCTCAGACACTGAATCAATGAAGGGACATGGAAGAAAGGGCGTGTGACTAAGGTGCACAAGGGACAGAGCTTCTGAGGATGACAGATTATTCCTCCACCCTGACCATCTCCACAAGTCCCTCCAACAAGCTGAAGTTATAGGCCAGTGCCTATCCTTAGCCCAACTCCCGACTCCCTCCTGAAACCGTCCTCTGTCGCCCAGTTTTGATGGCTTGCGGGGAAGTATTATCAGATAACTCTTGCCCTGGGGAGGACACTCAACAGTTGCTTGGGCCAAGCGAGCTAGATGGTCCCCTTTCCTCCCAGCTGCTGCTGTGACGCTGGTGCGAGGGTTCAGGTGAAGGGTATTCTCTCAAGTGGGGATTCTGCTCATAGGGCGTCCTCCTTCAAATGTAACCGCCACCAGACTCGGAGGAAACCTGGACCACCATCCTGCCCCCAATCTCCCTCCGGAACTCCAGTGTCTGGAAACGGGGCTTGCTCTGACTCCTGCAAACTCCAACAGCGCTGGAGTGGCTGCACAGCACAGGAAGGGCCCAGAGGCGCCAGACACCCGGAACACAGGCAGCCAGCACTCGCGGCGCACACGCAGGACTTCCCGCGGGGGTGGGGGCGTGTCCCCTGCCGGGAGAACCTGCAGTCCCGGGCCTGGCCCAGGTCCTGGGGCGGGGCCGAAAGGTGCGCTCCGCCGTGCACGCCGTCTCGCCTGCACGTCGGGTCGGCCCGGAGCTGCACCCACGTGCCCGCCCCACCAGAAGGGACCCGACCCCACATTCAGCACCCGAGCGCCCCTAGGTACGCTTTCGGCCTCGCGCCAACCCCGACTGCCTGCGGAGCAGCGCCGGAAACCCGCGTTACAGACTTCCGGCGGAAGAGGGCGGAGCGACAAGCAACCGGAAGGGCGCTCGTGGCTTTCCGGGTGACGTCACTGGAAGAGACGACGCCTCCCAGGATGCTCTGCGGCCCCTCCCCGCCGGGTCAGCTGGGGTAGCGCGTGGGCCGGGAGCGGGCGGGGCGGTGGCCTCCGGGGAAGGTGAAGGGCTGGGGACTTGCGTGCAGGCGGGGTAGTGGGTGACGGCGGTAGGTTTTAATAGCTTAGTTCTGTAGTGGAACCCACCTCTGCGTTCTTTTAAAACCAGCTTTTACAATGTAGCATGAAAAATGGGGTCTCTTTTATTTTAAAAGTTAAGAAAAAATAAGAAATTGATAACTCTTTCCCAGCCTATGAAATGTCTATTCTCACCCACCCGCTAATTTGTGAATCTTCAAAGGATTGTGTTAGACGGTGGGAAAAACTGCTGTACTCTATGTGCTGGAGTAAAACGGCAGGGTCGTAGGCCAGCGCCCTCTGTTCTCCCGCGCCAGCCTACACTCCAGTGCCTGATCGTAGTTTACCCGGAAGCTCCGGAATTCCTTCCGTCTCCCCATCCGTTTATCTAGCAATCTTTAGTTGTTGATATTATTGTGAGCGAGACCTGAATTTTGCTTTTCCTTATCTGGTTTCTGCCTCTAGGCCAGGGGCTCTGCACAGAGGTTTCTCAGAGTTTCTCTTCAAGTTGGCAAAGGCAGGGCTTGAGTGAGGGAATGGGGTGGGGTGAAAGGAGGGTGAAGTTTGGGATGGCTGAATGGGGTGAGGGGTTTGATTTCTGCTCAAGACCAGTCCCTGGCCTTCTCTTTCCTGTTTCTCTGTGTTCTCTGAGCTCACCGTTGCCCCTTGGTGACTGTGTCCTGTAGATCCAGGGCACTCAGCCTTGGTCTCCGTGCAGCCTTCTTGCCTTCCTCCACCCTTGGGTCCCAGGTCTCTCTGTTAAACAGCTGCTGATGGGGAAAGTGGGGATGCTTTACACACAGCGTGCTGGCAGGGTTGGGGGTGTGTGTGTGAGGGGTAATCAGTGCTCAATATTCTGCTCTCTGGAATGTGGGTCATCACTCCCTCTCTTGTGGGTGTCAGGCTTCTGTCTATAAAACGGAGACAATAATGGACACATGGATGCATACGCATCACCCTGAGCCCATCTGTAGCAGTACAAAGCCAAAGGATGCAATCCCTTTCCTCCTGCTGTCCAGGTGAAGCCTTCTGGGTCAAGAGGATGCAGCACAGGGATGGAACCCAGGTGTTTACAGTGCGGGTCACCTGTTGCAGTTTTCAGTGTTCGAGTTTATATTTCTTTGGTTAATGCTATTCCAAAGTGTTTTGTGTTTGATTATAATTACTGTTTTGTTGACTTTATTTCTGCATTGTTCATTTCTTGTGTACCAAAATACAATTAATTTCTTATATATTATATATTATGTTTCTTGTTACTTTGTTGACCTTGTGTATTCTAACAATTTTTACAGAATTACCTAGGATTTTCTGAATATACAATCACATCACCTGCAAATAAATATAATTGTTCTTCTTTCCAAACTCACTGTCTTTTACAAAATTCTGTTGCCAAAGTTGTCCTGACCAGCACTTCCAGCCCTGGGATGAACATATAGTGGATTTTTTCCCCTTGATCCTGATCTTAAAAGTGTAGAAACTTTCACTAGTGAGTACTATATTAGTTGTGGGTTTTCCCTAAGTCTTTTATCAGTGCATGATGTTTCCCTCTGCTCCTACTTTGTGCCTGCAGTTTCAGAGATGAGGTGGAGACATGCTGTATTTAGTGGTTAGGGTCGGTCTGTCTTCTCACTTGCCACGGTCCTTGAAGGTCTGCTGAGCCAATCACCACCGTATGTTGTGGTTTGGATGTGAGTTGTTCCCCAGAAGCTCATGTGTGACACAGTGCAAACAGGCTTGGAGGTGAAATGATTGGGTTATGAGGGTCTGAACCCAATTGGTGAATTAATCCCCTGATATGGATGAACTTGGTGGTAAGTGAAGGCAGGGAGGGTGGGCTGGAGACGGTGGGTTTCTGGAGGCATGCCTTTGGGGTATGTATTTGCATTGGCAAGTGAATTCTCTCTCTGCTTCCTGATGTGATGTCTTGAGCTGCTTCTCTCCACCACAATCTTCCTCCATGATGCTCTGCCTCACCTCGATCCCCTAGAAAGAATGGATTTGGTCACCTATGGACTGAGACCGCTAAAACCATGAGCCCCCAAATAAACGTTTCCTCCTCTCATTGTCAGATCCTTTAGTCATAGCACAAGAAGCCGACTAAAACACCTTATCATCCCTGCCGCGTGCTGGGAGGGTGATGTCACGTTTTCCTTTGAGGCATTTTCCCATTTGAGTATTTTGCGGCTTTCTTTTCAAAACCGATCCCTTGGGTCCCGAGGCAGAGCTTAATCTTGCTCTCCTGGGCGTGATTATTCCACTTGACGACACATTCCCATCTGAGCCCTTTGAGGCTTTCACTCTGAGGCCAGTCTGAGTCTGTGGCTGGAAGGTAGCTCCTTGGTGTGCCTCATTTTTGTCCTACAAGTAGTATGTTAATCTCTGCTGCCGAGGGCATTTTTCTTAGCATTGTTTAGGTTTTGTGTTTCCCTTCTTGTGTAGTGCTAGCTCACTAAATGTCACCCATCATACCTGGGACAAAATCCCCAGGGAAGAAGCTGACGCGATGTCTGCCGCTGGGTCTGCAGGCTCTTTGGATTAATAATTATCAGTGCTGAGCGCCACATGCAGCTTTTGAAATATTCTTTCTTGATTTTGTTTTGTTATTAAGGAGTTGAGTTATTGTACAATCATAAACGCATATGAAGTAAGAATACCGTACACATTTGTTCTTAAACCAGAACCACCCCCACTTTGCCCGCACCCCAGTCTCTTGATTCTTCTATATTTCACCCCTACTGTTTTCCTGATTTCTAAATTAAAAATCAGTGCCCACATTCTCCAGGTTTGTGGGGACAGTGGGATCTGCACACGCACTCCTGCCCTGTTCCGTTGAGCCCTGCGTGGTGTTCTGCCCTGATCACATCCCTGTGCCTGTGTCTTGTTCCGTGTGTGAATGAGTCCTCTCTTTACCTGCACGTAGATGTGGGAGTAGGGAGTAGGTAGCTGTTAAGCCTTCTTCTGGCACATTTGAAACGAATGTATTGTCCGGTGCTTCATTTTTGTTTTGTTCCCCAAACCTGATGGCAGAGCTGGCCAGATGTTTTTTCTGCACCGCCTCTGCCTGCTCCCTGTCCTTCTAGCTCCTGTCTGCACGCCCCTTGGCAGCAGCCTCGCGCCCTCATGGTTGGTCTTCTCTGATGCATCTGGTCCCTTCCCTGGGATGGCTCCATCCTGGTCGCCTGCACCGTTGAGAAAGTGGCTTGATTGTGGTTGCTGACACATCTTCTTCCGCTTCCTCCCTAAAGGGGACTGTTGGCTTCCTTGAGACCCTGGGCAAAGAAGACAGGCATTGAGGGTGCAGGGAGGTGAGGACAGCAGCAGGCAGGGCATTGTCTGGCCCCTTGTGCCATGGGAATGTTCTCGGCTCCTGGAGGGGCCTCAGAGGGAAGGGGAGGCGCTGTGCTGGAAGCTGCATCTCTGAATAAGGCCCAGAACTGTAGTTTTGCAGGTTTCTTGTTGGTGGTACTTGCTCTGGGGCTGTTTCCAGGGCTAGAGAGCTCTCGGGGGATGCCTGGCATGCAGGCCCTGAGGCTGGGCCATGGCCGGTGTGCGTGGATGGACATGGTCCCAGGAAGTGAGATGTGATGAGGGGTATGTTAGTGGGCTCTCAGTACTGGGGACAACATCCGGGGAAATCAGCTTGGAGGAAGGAAGGTCTGTTTGGCTCATGGTCTTAGCATGTGGTTAGTAGGCTCCTCCTAGAGGAAGGGCAGGGCATGGTGGAGCGGCTGGGAAGCAGAGAGGGAGCCAGGGGGTGGCAGGGGATGAGACCTGCCTGTCAAGGGCCTGCCCCCATTGAGCACTTCCTCCAAGTAGACCCACCCGCCACGGTTTCCACCTCCCAGTAGCAGCATCAGATTATGAAGCTGTCAATGGTAAACCCACCCAAGGGGCCAGACCTCATGATCTGCTCACCTCTGAACTGTGCGAGCCTTCAAAACAGGTGGCCTTGGGGGCATTCCAGATCCAAACTCCAGTGGAGTAAATGGCCAGATCTGGGCAGCCTTCTCTGAGGTGGGGAAGGCCTGGAGGTGTGGATGGGTCTTCTTCCTGCCCGCCTCGGAGGCCAGAGCAGCTGGCAGTGGAGGTCTGGGGAAGGTGAGGCCAGGGGTGGAGGTGGCCCTGACCTGCCCTTGCCTCCTGCACCTGCTCACCAGCCCTCCCCCTGCAGAGACGCTGGTCCAGGAGGAGCTGGAGGGTGGGAAGCATGTGCTGGTCCCGAGCAGGCCTGGAGGCCTCCACCCTCTCCACAGGGCCCCTCCTCACAGCCAAAGGCAGCAGCAGGGTATGATCAGTTCCAGTCCGGGGTGGACAGTGATTTACCAAGACTCTCGAGGACGCTCCAAGAGGACTGGTGGGGATGGAAAGCAGCACTTACCACAGGAGAGAGAAGGGGGTGCGAGAGGATGGGGTGGGGGTCCTGTTGCTTAGCTGGGAGGTGGTACGTGGTGGGCTCCTGTGTGACGATTTGTTGACCCCTAGAGTTTTGATGTTTGTCCTGTTTTTAAAATGTCTTTCTCAATGAGGTCGGTATTAAAGGGTGGTGGAGGAGCAGAAAGGCGGGGTTTCAGGGACCTGAGGAGGCTAAGGGGTAGAGGCCTTGCCTGCACGCAGATGGTGGCGAAGGCCCCTGGTGGGCACGCATGCCAAAACGTGACGTCATACCGTGCATATGCACAGCTTAGCACACATCAGCTCCACCTAAGCAGGACTGCTAACAAATGTAGGCGGAACTGAAAGCCAGGGTTATAAAGAAACACAGCGGAATAGAGACTGAGACTCACCAGCTAGTTATCAACCTCCGTAGTTTAGGAAGGGCAGACGAGGCATATCGGTAGGAAAAGAATTTGTTTTAACTAAGAAAGGACATATCGTAAGAGTGGGTTGGATGGGGGAGGCTGCAGACCACTCCTGTCTGTCGGCCTGAGTTCCAGAGCCGACCCCCGGCCCCACGGCCTCTGTGTCCTCCCGTGCAGCCTGCTATTTCACCCCGCAAGTGGGCTCTTGTGCTCACCTTTGAAATCTCCAAGTCCCCAGGTGGGGCCATCCTCGGTCATCGGGAGACCCTCCTCCTCCAGGAGTGGACAGGGAGGCAGCATCAGGTGAGGAGGGCTTTACAGTTGCACGGTGACTTCAGATTGTAGAAGGGTTAAAGGTCTGTGGCCTCAAAGCCCAGCCAAGTTTCCAGGCTGCTCTGCGGTGCACTCCTGGCTATGCGTGAGCTCCCTAGGTGGGAACTGGGCCCCGGCCGGTGCTCTCCCTTGGCCTGCAAGGCTTCTCTGCGCTGTAGCCTGCCAGCACCAGAGCTGTCCCTGCTCTGCAGTGTGCCAAGTCTTGAGAAGGACACTTCCCATATTTTACCTGCCCCCCACTCCTGCTTACCCCCAAGACAGGCTTCCTTCTGCACTCACAGCCAAAACACTTCCAATAAAAGGTCACACTTGGTAAGAAGCTAGGCTTTCACAGACTGTGTTGCAGACTCACTGAGAAGCCAGAATTGCCTGTGGTAGGCACAATGGATACTACAGATGTCCCAAACCTCCAAATCTGTGATTATCACCTGATATGGCAAAAACTGCTTCGCAGGTGTGTTTAAAGATCTTGAGGTTAGGAGATTATTCTGGAGTCCGTGGGAGGGTCCAACAGAATCCTGAGGGTCCTTATAAGAGGGAGGCAGTGGGTCAGAGCCCAGTGACCAGCAGAGGTCAGACCATGTAAAGTGCAGGTGGCCATAGGGAGCTGGGACAGACAGCATGACTTCCCTGAGGCCTGCAGGACAACCTGCCCTGCCAGCAGCTTGATTTGGGGACTTCTGACCTCCAGAAGTGCGGAAGGACAAATTGGTCTTGCGCAAAGCCACTAAGTGGGAATTTTTTCCATCAGCCACTGGAAGCCCATCCTGTGACTGCCACTGGTGGGTAACTGGTAGGCCCAGCAGATGCCCAGACTCAGGAGAGTGGCCCTGGCTGGCTGGCTGTGAGTTGCTGGACCCCAGATGTAATCTGACCTCTGTAAGCCACCAGGGATGACGGAAGAAGGGACTGAGCATTTGGAGGCCGGGAGGCTCAGGCCTGGCTCGTTGCTCCATCTGGGTTCAAGTATCCACACCAGCTGCGTCCTAGTCTTTGGGAGAAGTGACCTCTGCTGCTCTGAGAAGTGTTGGTGGTTAGCATTCATTATGCTTACAACCCAAGAGATCGCTGAGGCGGGTGACAGAGGAAGACAGGCCTTGGCATGCAGCAGAAGCTCAGAAGGGGCACCTGGTCTCGTAGATATCCGCTTGGCTGCGTCTGCTCAGCCAGCCCCACCTGCCAAGTGGATGTGAGTTGTGTCCCCGTGCTCAGCCCTGCCCGAGGGGGTGCTCTGAGCACTCTGTTCCATCCCATATGCATGGAAATAACAGCAAACAGAGTTTGTGCAATCTATTTATGCAAAACACTGAGTTTATTGCTCCCCAAGATTGAAATCTACAGCGAACACTGGCTCTGCCGGTCGACTGAGCAGCATGTGGGGAGAATGTGTAGTTAACGATACAGTATAAACCAGATAGCTCGGCTCTTATAATAATTTTGTTATGGTCAATCTAAACCTAATATCCTTTTTCATAGTCTTTTCTGCCCTCCTAAATCTCTCCTCTGAAAGGAGATAATGGGAAGGCCGTCAGCAGAGCTTACGGGAAAACAACTTTCTCAATGCAGCTCCTAGAAGTGATGTGGCACGGCCACCCGGTCTGGAATAAGGAGGTGGCTGGAATGGCCCTGCGTCTGTAGCCCTGGCTGGCTCTGCCCAGTAGCATCTGCCTGATGAGCAATCTGGACTCCTGGCCAAGGATGGCTGGCTTTGCCCATCAGCACTTCTGACAGACGTTCCTTCTGACACTGAAGGGTGGCCCTCGGGGGAGCATGCTGGCAGGTCTCCAGAAGGGTGCCGGGGGCACTGGCCCCTGGGCTTCGGGTGGGGTGGTGGCTCTGCCACACTGGCTGACCTCCCACTTTGCAGCCAGGTGAGTGGTGGAGGCCGCGGTCCACTGCAGGGCTCCACGGGGCTAGCTCAGCAGTCGGTGGGGGTGGTGGCCACAGACCAGCAGCACACAGCCTCGTGACCCTGGTATTCTGCGAGGTTTCCAGACTGGCAGCGCTCAGCCTGCGTGGCTGGGTGCACGCCCCTGCAGGCCATTCTTCTGGCACTTTCCCAAGTTCCATCAGCTATCGGGAGTCCCCTTTGTTGGAAGATGCACCACCATGCTGAGGACCAGCCCAAGGCCTGAGGGCCGTGGAGTTTGAGAAGCCCTGGGGAAGTTGGATGGTGGGTTCGCAGACAACCTGGCCTCCAGCTTGGCTGAAGTCGTGGAGGAGAGCTTGTGAGCCACGTGGCTCAGAGCCACATTCCCTGAGCACGACAGATTGTGCACTTCTTGGGGTGTGGTTCCCTCTCCTGGAACCCCAAGGTCTGAGCTTGTGTATGTTCCTGCCTGAGAGATAACAAAGGAACGGGGCTGTGTGGCCTTGCCGGGCCAGCGTTCAGGAGCACAGAAGGTCACTCCAGGCAGCGCGACGGTCTTCTAGGGCTGCTATAGGACCCGGGGGTCCTGGGGGTCCTTAAACAGCAAGCTTGTTCTCCTGTGGCTCTGCAGGCTGGCAGCTGAGTTTAAGGAGAGGCAGGGTCGGTTGCTCTGCTCTGTCTTCTCAACCTGGTCACACATGGTGCTGTCCCTGTGTTGCTGCGTGCCCCATCCTTAGGCTCTCCGATGTGCCCAGGTCCTTCTTCACTTAGCACTCCAGCCCGATTGGATGAAGGCTCCCTTCACCGCCCCATCTGACTAAATCCCCTCCTAAAGGCCCTGGCTAACAGCTCCAGACAGCTACTTGCTGGACACTTGCTTAGCATACCTGAGGCCTCGGGTTCTAACTCAGCACTTGGAAAATAAAAGACCCTGACTCAGTACAGTCAAGTTCTGAGGTTGTGGGGACTAGGGCTCAACACTGAATCTCAGGGGACATAATCTGGCCCACACACCCACATATCTCTCAGCTCTTAGTACAGTAACGCCGTGAAACAAACCACCTCCACCTGCACCTAGCGTTTATTTCTCACGCTAAAGCTGGCACGCTGGTTTGCAGATGTGCTTTGGGCAGATTCAGGCTGGCATGACTGTGGGCTGCAGGATGGGCGTGGGTCAGATCCTTATGGGGTCATCAGTCACTAAGACCCTGCCCCCTACTGGTGATGGCAGAGGCCCAAGGACCACGCTGTGGGGGCTCAGTCCCCACATATCCGCCAAACAAGTCCTGTGCCAAGATTTCAGGGTTTTATTTTCAAAATTGATTTGATATTTGTGTTTTTAGGAATGGTGAGCTCTTCTGCAGCAACACCAGCAGTTGTTGAATCTCAGCTCACTCCCACCCAATGCTTCTGTTCTGCTTTCTAGTTGGCCTGTGGCCTCTCCCTGGGGCTGTTTCTGTGGTCCCTGGAGGAAGGCAGGGTTGCTCTGGGCACTCGCTGGGGCACGGGGCTGGTCTGCAGCTGCAGCCCACTTTGCTCTCAGGCTCTGTCCCACGTGTCACCGCAGCGTGTGTCACACTTTCTAGTGTGATTCTCCAGGTGTCACAGGGTGAGGTTATGGGAGAGATGACATGTGTGAGCTGGAGCTGTCACGTACAGATGTGCCTTGTATGGTGAGTTCTGCCAGCTGCACACACAGGCCACTGGCTGTAGCGGGCCGCCTGCTCCAGCTCTGGCCAGAATGGGTGTGGTGGGCTGCAGGCAGCGCCTCTCTCTGCTCCCCTGCTTAGGAGTTGGTCTGTGGTGGTGTCTGCCACGTGCACCGGCTCTTCCTCAGCAGCCCTGGTTGCCCCCTGTGCCCTGGGTCCCCAGCAGGTGCCCCTGTCCCTTTGGTCATCAGGGGGTGGCCACTGGCATTGTTTTGCTTGCACCTGGAGTTGATCTCACTTCACTAGTCCTGGGTCCGAGTGACTTGCTTTGTTATTTTTTATTTCATC
>PVKS010041833.1:0-15778 GCA_004027875.1 Aplodontia rufa
CAGTCACTGAAAGTATCATTCTAGCTGCCTACTTTGTTTCTAGTATTAGTTATTACTTTCTTTCTGTAATTAGTTCAGTGATTAATGGTGGAATACTTATAAGACCAGAAACTATTCAAGGTTCTGGGAAATTCAAGGTTAAACTAAACCAATATGATACCTGCCCACGTAGAGCTCCCACTGCGGACCTAAGTACTGAAGAAGAAAAATAAATTTATGTTGATAATCATCCCAAAAATCAACAGATTTGTCTATGTTCCCAAATCATGGACATACAAATTCTGAAAGATGTTTCAAAAGTAGACCCATAGATATGTTCTAATCACCAAAAATAACAATGTCAGATTCAGGCTCTTGGACTTCCAAGCTTCCAGAAGTTGCTGCCAAAATAAGCCTCTTTTCCATATAAAGAACCCTGTCTCAGATATTCTTTTAAAGACACAAAAAAATGGACTAAGAAGTTTTTTTGGAACACTCATGTAACTCTCTGTTATGGTACTGAGAGAATCTCCTACCACAGCTTCTTGCTTGGGTAACTCGTCTGAAAAAAAAAAGAAAAATAATAGTGTCATGTTGATACCTGGAGGCATCATTCTATAGTTTTTGTTTTGTTGTATCATGTGCCATTCTTACCACCTACTTTAAATTGGTTTATCTTTTCTGTATTACATGTATTTTTATAAGTGTCTATAAATCACTTTAGGAAAAAAAATGAAAGAATATCCTATTTTGGTCTGTATCAATTTCTTAATTGGGATGTAACAGAATGCTATAAACAGGATAACTTAAAACTGCAAAAAATTCTTCTGTCTCAGTTCTGGAAAGCAGAACTCTGAAACCCAGGTATAGGCAGGTAATCTTTTCTCATGAGTTTCTGGAGAAGCAGCCTTCCTTGTGTAGTGTGGTAAGGGACTGTCACCAGCGATCTTTTGGCTTCTTAACTTCAATCCAATTTCTCTCTTCAACTGACTTTCTTCCTTCTGTGAATCGCTATATCCATCTCTGTGTCCCTACATCCAAACCTCCTAGTTCTTTTTTCTTTTAAAGACATCAATTGTTGTGTTGCTGGATTAAGGACCATTCTAATCTCATTGAACCTCAATTAACTTGATTATATTGGCAAAGACCCTATTTCCAAATGAGGTTACATTCTCAGGTCCTAGGGATTAGGATTTCAATATATCTTTTTATGGGACACAACTGAACCCCCATTTACCTATTTCTCTGGATACATGAAAACCATCATAGCCTTTCAGCTTGCACTGATTTCTAAGCATAAAAGATTCACTTCAGTATGATTCAGCAATCATTTAACCTTACTAATAGGAAAGTTCTTATTCAGAATGTTTTGATATAGTATAGTGATATGAAAATTGCAGCGGATTTGGAGGAAGAAAAATTGGGATTTCCATCCCAATTTTCTACTTATCATTCTAAGAACCATAAAATGCAAACCATATGTCAGTTGAGTTCATTTTGGCCTGAACCCCAATTCCGACCTCTTGCCAAAGCCCAAAGCCCTCCAGAAGGCATACGTTGACTCTCAGCTGCTTCCTTGCTTGGGTTTCTCTCTCTGACTCAGCATCCCTGGGTCATATTTGTGACTTTATTGCAGCTCACACCAATCTGAGTTTTTCAGAAAAAAATGATGAAATGCTTTGATATGGGCAAAATGACTCCTAGGCATCCTGTCCAATCTATTATTCTGGATTATCTGTGTCCTTCTTTATAACTCTATAAGGGTAGAAAAATTATAGTAATACCAGTAGTTCCTGTCCTTTAACACACAAATATATTTTGACCAATAAAGGTATAATTATTCCTGTCTTCCCTCAGGAAGAAGTCATGTTTCATATGTAATATTTACTAGATCATTTCAACAGTCCAGGATGCCTTAATAATTAATATAAATGCTGTGTGAATCTTCCTTTGAAGAGTTTATAACATCTTTTTCTTGATAAATTATAAAATCTTTGTTATAAGTTTATTTTGCCCAAGATATAACTTTACATCTTAAAATGATCATTTAACAAGGCAAAGCCCAGTACTTTTAATTCAAAATAAAATACATTCATCTCAAGCATTTCAAAAGTTTAAAGGTTTTAACATGGATAGGGGAGGGGAACAACGGAAGGAGCTGAAGCTGAGCCTGCCTCAATGCTTCCAGATCTTACATTCTCTCACTCTGTCATCCTTCACTTGAAGCTATTCTTCCACAGTTTATATAGGATTCTGCTCATCTTTGGGTCCTGGAGACTCAGTAACAGCTCCAAAGAACCTTGCCAAATCATGTCCTCAACCAAAATAGAACCTCCTTGAAAGAACTTTGTACTGGCTGATTAAAAGAAATAATCTTTCTTCTTTTCATTATAGAAAGTTATATAAATTTTCTGAGCCTTAGTAATTCCATTAACCAAACAGGGTTACCGATCTCACGGGAGTGCATAAAATGTAAAGATGATAGTATACAGAAGGACACTTAGAACAGAAGCAAGCAAGAGCTGTGAAAAATTGTAGTTGAACATGAAGCTTTTTAGAGCAGATGCTACAGGAATATAGTTTGTCTGAAGTTTAAAGCTATGTTTTTTTAAAGATCTTGGATGCTGATCTTTATTAGTTGTTACTTTCTGAGTCAAGAGGAGTTTATGTTCCACATCCTTTCTTACCCATCAATCATGAACTTCCCCAAAAGGAACTTTTTCCTCTGTTCTCATATATACAAAACGTGTGTCACTCGTCTGCTAACCAATACTGCACAAGTTCTGTTTAGTCTGAGACAGACCAGGCCTGACCACCCTCCGTTGGTTATGCCATTATGAAAGAAAAAAAAAGTATCACCTTCCAAGTCCCCATGTGAACTCAAGGATTGCTTTCTGGCTTCCATTAAACTAGAGAAACTTCTAGCTCTTTAGAGCACCAGGAATCAGAGGAGTAAGAAGAATCAGAGTACCATAAATGAGTGACTTAACTAGGATTTCTATTTCATGTTCAAATCTAACTCTGCAAGAAATACACTCACAGTTAGTCTATATTTCCAAGTTCTATCCTTGGCACACTGTTCATCCAGGTAAATCTTTTAGAATATCAATACTCCCATCTGTGGAAGGCATACATTTATTTTTCATTCTCCTTTCCATTGGTGGGCCTCAGTTCATTCATATTTAAATATTCCATATTCCAAGAGCACCCAACATCTGGAGTCAAGTGGAAGAGCAGAAGACAACTAATTGTGGTGATGATGCAAAGAAAGAAGTCAGGGATGCACTTTCTGAAACACAGAAAGAAGATTGCCATTGGTTTGAGATTATTTTTAATTCAACTCAGGAATGTAATCCATATAACATCTTTCTACTTAGGATACCCTTTATGGGGATATTTGTATAGATTAGCACTCAATGACTGACCATTAGCCACCTTGGCTTGATCAATTGTCATTTGATTACATGTAAATCTCTTTGTTAGAATTAACCTCTAGTTTTGTGAGAAAAATAATATTAAGCCTCTACTTTTAGCTTGAATTTTTGGTGTTCTTATTATGGCTGAGTTTTGACCTGAGTGAAATTCATATGCTGAACTCCAGACTCCAGTACCTTAGATTGTAGCCTTATTTGGAAATTGGAATACTGCAGATATAATCTGTTAAGATGAGATCATTAGCTTGGGGCATATCCAGTATGATTGGGGAGGTTTGGATGCAGACAAAAGAAAAATGTTCCATGAAGATGTAATACAAAGGCCTGAATATTGCTTTTAAGAATCAAGGAGCACCAAAGATTGACATCAATTTGCCAGAAACCAAGTGAGCAACAGGTAGCAAATTCTTCCTCTCAGCTCTCAGAAAGAACCAATCTTGCTAATACCTTGATCTCAGACATTAGCTTCTAGAACTATGGAACAATAAATTTCTGTAGTTAGGAACCTTCAGCTTGTTATAGCTCTTCACAGCAGCCCTAGGCAATAAATTCAATGAGTTATTACATTAGGCAAAGAAATTTCGGTCTATGTCAAATTTTCACAACATTGAACAGCCATATCTGGTGACAATGAGTTCTTCCACCGTATCTTTTGATGAGGACCACGAGTCTAGTCAGCATTAGTTAGCACAAGATTATCACTCAAATCTTAAATGTCGCATGCAATCAGGTCAAATCGTAGGCTAGCATTAATGTCTGTAATGACCACAATCTTATTCTGATCATAATACAGCCACAAATTGATAAGAGATTAGAATTGGATGTGAGGTCACTGAAGGTCCAACCACATTCTAACTACATAATAAAAAGGAAATACAACTAAGAAAACACCAACACAGTAATGTTTTTCTTTAGTTCAACCACTTTCCACTTTAAGTAAAAACTTTGTGGACACTGAATTCACATGTTTGATGAGAATGGCCCATAAGTTATCTTCATCAAATGATCAGTGTCATCCAATATTTACTGACTGAGTAAAATGATGATTACTCATATTTCCAAATATAATTGTCCAATATACAGCTAAATATCTTTAATAATGTAACTTTTTTATGCTTAAGTGAAATTTTAATAACCCAGCATATTCTGTTTTAATGAGTATAGTGAATATCAATAAACTGTGCTGTGTGTATTACATAAAGGACTACAAGCTCTCATGGTAAATTGATTGCATTAGTATCCCTAGTCAGTGTCCTTCCTATGTTCATGAAGTTTATCTGTAACTTCATACTCCCTCCTTCTCTGGCTTTAGTAAGAATGTGCATATTTCCACTTTCTTACATCCTTACATGGGTCCTGTGACTTTTATGAAAATATACCCTAGCTGGCTTCCTAGAGGGTTATGGCATGTGAAAGAGAATTAAGTCCCCGGCCACTCAGAGGCTAATAAGAAAGAATATATAATGTTTTAAGTCAGTAAATTTTGATGTGGTTTGCCATACAGCAATATGGTGATAATTGAGAACTGGTACACTTTGTCTTCAGACTGTGAGCTTCATGAGGACAAAGATCAAGTCAATTTTGTTCATCACTACATACCCAGTGACTGGCAAACAGGAAACACTCTATATACCAATTCTGAATAAGTTGGAACTTAGTTGTTATTGTCAACTTGAAAGAATAAGGACAAAAAGAAGTAATGCTTACCAAATATTTGAATTTAAACACGCAACTGATTTTTCCCAGGGTAGTTAAGTAGAACAAAATTCAGAAAAGTGCATGTAAGTTTATTTCAAGAGAAAAATGTAGTATTAACAGAATGAATTTTATGATGAAACTAGTTTTTGCAATGAATCCTAGATTGACCAGTTCCGTGGTAGACCATGGAAATTTAGATGCTCTTTCTCTGACCTTTATTTGTCATAAAATGGTTCCTTTATGTCCTAACCATAAGAGCTTTGTTTGTTTGGCTTTATTGACCTTCTTGATTTCTTCTCTGACCTTATTATTCTAAAATAGCAGTGATGTGAGTCTGATAGTCCTATAGAAATTATCTAACAAGAATTATTATGTGTGTGTCTCCTTCATAGCCCAGCATGGAGAGCACATTGACCAAAAGTAACTCTAAGGGAGGTCATTAAAGGGCTGCCTCAAAGCACCACTACCACTAAGACCTCTGAAGGATCAAACCAACAGAAGCATCATTGCAACAGTGAAGCCACATCAGACTGCAGACCAGATGTGAGCAATGAAAATGTCTGGCCACAGCAAGAACATTGTTCACAAGATGAATGGGCTGGAAAGAGAAGGTGCGAGGTGCTTAGAAACAACATCAGAACCTCTAAGCTGCACAAGAACAGGGTTTCTTTGAAGATCTAGGAGGAAAGGTGAGGCTCTGAAAGGGATTTAGGATTTCCAGATAATTGGAACAAATAGAGGGTCAGGCCTAGGATCAAACTGCTGAGGCAACTTAGGCCCACACAAATTTGGAAATTGCTATTTATCAGAAATAGAAACAAGGAGAATTAAGCTGCTTCTATTAAAGAGTAACAGTCTAGTGGGGGAGAAATTTTCCAACACAATATAATAATACACCATTGCCTATGATAAAAAAAAAAACAGCATTTAGTAATTACTATGAAAACAGAAGATTCTCACTAAGGTTTGCTTTTTTTTCCCCTAGAATATTAAATCATTGAAATCAAAGCAGTCTTTCTGAAGGAGGTTGTGGTTGAGCTAGATTTAGAAAAAGTGGTACCCCTAGAGTCTGGAAAGTTCTAATAATTTGCTCCAGACAGGGTGAAATTTATGGACATCCTCATTTATGGGTAATAAATTTCACTGAATACTCAAAAGCAGTGAGTGATTTTATGTATACATGTAATACATGTGATTATATGTCTATAATTGTTCTGGTTTAGATGTGAGCTGTTCTCCCAAAAGCTCATGGGTGAGACAATGCAAGAATTTTTCAGAAATGAAATGATTAGATTATGAGAGGTGTAACATAATCAGTGGATTAATCCACTGATATGGATTAACTGAATGGTAACTGTAGTCAGGTAGTATGTGGCTGGAGGAAGTAGATCATTGCAGGGGGGAGACTTTGGGATTAATATTTTGTTCTTGTTGAACAGAACTCTCTCTCTCTCTCTCTGTCTCTCTCTCTCCCTCTCTCTCTCTCTTTCTCCTTGCTGGTTGCCATGGCCGCCAGACATGCTTTTTACTGCTATGCCTTTCCACCATGATGTTCTGATGTAGTGTCTCACTTTTCAACCCAAAGTGAAATCAAACACAGACTGAACTTCTAAAACTATGAACTAAAATAAACTTTTCCTCTTTTAAAGTTGTTCTTGTTGGGTCTTTTGGTTATAAAACACAAATTGACTAAAATTGAAATTGGTATAAGGAAGTGGGATTGTTGTGTGACTAACCTGATCATGTGGTTCGGAAACCTTTGAAGCTGGTTTGCAGAAGCAGGAATTTTGAAAAATTTGGAGAGGCAAGCTGGTAAATATTTAAATTGTTGTAAGTGGAGCTTAATGGGCTAATCTGTTGGGATCTCAGAAGACCCATGCTGAGATTTAACAGGACTCTGGACAGTAAGAATGAACTCATGAACTTTCAGAGAAGGATAACTATTAAAAATTGGACTAGAGGTTATTCATGTTATATTCTGGCAAAGAAGGTGTCTACATTTTGTCCATGTTCTAAGACTTTCTATGAGGCTAAATTTAATGTTGGTGTTCTAAGACCTTCTATGAGGCTAAATCTAATGGTGGTATTCTACTCAATCTGACAGAATAAATTTCAAGGCAGCACAGCATTCGGGATGTGGCATGGATACTGCTGGAAGCCTTTAGTCAAGTTTACTATGATAATCAGGAGCAGAAAATGAGGCAGAAAGTTTTGAAAATCTTGAAGTTTGGCTACATATGTAGCAGAAATGAACTCAATTGGTTTTTAGAAAATTAAGCTATGGTTTGACATGAAGGCATTTGATTAACAAGTTAATAAATACAAAGAGTTTGTAGAGAAAACGTTATTACCCATGGAGCACCAGCTTCAGATGAATGTTCATATTTAATATACAAATGTTCAAATATTTTTCACCACAAACTTAAAATAAAGAATGAATTAAATTCCACATAAATCAGTTAGTGCTTATTCTATGCCCAACATACACATATAAGCCCACCCAATTCCAGGGCACTAAAGAACACATATCCTTACACAGAGGACAGCAAAGTGCAGAGGGTGAAAGATGAAGGCAAAACCAATCTATGCTCTGGATAATTGTTCATCCTGGTGACATCTACAAGGCATTTCAATTAATAAAATAATCATGAAACAACTTGATCCTGAGCAGAATGTTCTCATGGGAACAAAATCCTAGGACACGTTGGGTTTTCTATTTAAGTGAGTTTGCCTATGTCTTATGCCACTTTGCTGGCCACTATCAGTGTCCAAATAGGAGGATTCTTGTCTCTGATCATTGTTTGCATGTACCTTGGCCTCTGAAATTTCACTGGCTTTGTCAGATAGTGACATTACCCATAGCTGTCTCACTTGCTGGGTGTTTTTTTTAAAACAGAATAAATAAATTTATTTGCAGGAATGAGATATTAATGGATTGATAGAAGTTTCCTGACAAGGTTTTCATTCACAGCACATGAAAAGCATCTGTGTTGGATGGGCATAAAACCTAAGAGGGCAAAAACACATGTGGAGGTTGTTGTTGCTTGTTTGCTTTTTAGAGAAACACTTTGCTTCAAGAATGTATGGTTGGAGCTGTTGCCAGGTAGGGTGAATGGACGAGGAGTCGTGGTCAGATCTGGAAGGGAAGATGGCAAATGTCTCAAAATTCTTTTCCCATTATAGGAGGTGTAAAGACAGGAGGATTGGGTCAGTGCCTGAGAATAAACATGTAGTTAAGAAGAAAAATAAACAGCATCTTAGAGGAAACAAAGAGGAGAAACGGGGCATGCCTAGTTCCAAGAAGGACAGGAAATAAACGATTTTCACTTATTGTGTTGATTTATTGAGGAACAGAATCCCTGGACATTTCCTAAGAGCCAATTAAATATACAACTGTCACTATTTTGGAGCAGAAGTCCAACCTAAACAATGGGTGGAGGAGAAAGCTGTCTATAGGCTGACAGAATGCAGACTGTGTAATGCAAAGAGCAAGAATGGACTTGGGTGGTGAGCAGACCTGGATTCTAATTCCAGCTCTCCCTCAAGCTGGCTCTAAACAGCTGACTTGATCCCCCTGAGATCAAAACACCCATCACATATTGCTATGTCAATTAATAAGAAAACATCTCAGAAACACTCAATGCAGGCTCTGACACAGACATTCCATGGTTGTCACACTTATCTGAGCAGGACTTAATGCAGTCTTCCTGTCCCCTAAATCTCCCATCACTAATAAAACAGATACTCCATTATGAGATATTCAACATATCTCCACTGGGAGATGATTCATGTAGTCTCAAGTGTTTCCAGAAAAGCAAAACTGGAAGAAACATTAAAGGGGGCAGCTCTGAAATATCCAACAGTCAAGAAAATGGAAATTCAGATAACCACTCCTATTCTCTTTCCAAATACACAGTCCCCACCTCCACCACCTGGCTTATAACACCAAATAAGAAGAAAGTTTGGGAGACAAGAATTTGGGGAGCAAATGGAACAATGGCTCCATGCTGGGCAGAGCAGTCACTGGTACATATCAGTTTCAAATAACATTTCCTGGTCACTTGGGGTTGCCAAGTATTGTAATACATTTATTTTTAACTAACTTAATCCTCATTCCAACCATTGTGGATTGAGAAAGAAAAGTCTCAGACAAGTAAAGAGATTTTACCTGCACTGTACAGTTATTAAGTATTTGGACCAGGGTTAAAACTCAAGAACTTGGCTATATTTCTCACCTAAAAAACAGCAGGCTCGCAGGCACTATGACCCTTGACCTACTAAGCCCAAAGTTCAGAGATTTGTGTGAAGGAGTTCTTGTTAAGGCTTATAACATGGGAAATATTTGGACATGAAAGTTTTGTCTTATTCTTTCTCCAAAAATCTGTACCTAGAAGAGTGTCGCAGTAGGATATAGAAAGCTCCTTTTTATCCTGAGAGTGAAATAATAATATCCAGAAGCAAAAACAACAAAAGTTTCGGAAATTTCTGACTTCATAGTCTGTCCCGTATTTTTGCTCTCTAATTCTAATAATCCTCCATTGATTGATGATGGACAGCTCATATCTTTATAGATGCTTTAAAAAAGCCGGATCGTTTCAAAACCAGCAAAAGATAAGGAAACTAGGCAACAAATTTAATGTATACAGCTTTGGTCCTTTTGCTAAATTGAGTCAGGCTCCATGATTATTATTACCATTTTATATCATCTTCAGAGGTAGACTAAGCAGAGGGACAAGCAATAAAACAAGAGGACTATGCCTTGACTCCTGAGTTTAAGGCCATCAAAGGCATCACTGAAAGTAAGTTGCCTGCATATTCCTTTCTCTACATCAATAATGACTTCTTCATCCTCATGTCCCACAGCCAATCCTGAAGCCCTGTTACTACTACTTCCTGTATATTTCAAATTTGTCCGCTTATCACTTGCAATCCTTACCACACTTCAGATCACCATTACCCCTTCCAGGGACTATTGTAATTTCCTTTGTGGGATTTACCTACATTAAATGTCACGACCATTTCCTGCTCTAACTATTCTCTGTACAGCCACCAAAATTCAACCAAAATGTACATCTAACCCCAAATCTTTCATGGGAAGGATTTTCCATCTTTAGTTCACCTCAATAATCTACGTTTATCCAGAATTCAAATAGCATGAGGGTTCAAATCATTCAAGAATTTGTAATAAAGGACATATTTACAGGGCTGGAACCATGGCTCAGTGATTACAATGCTAGTTCAGCATGCACGAGGTCACAGGTTTGAACCCCAGCAACATGTACACAATGAAGTTTCAGAGCAATGAAAGCCACATGAAAAACTAAATAAAATTGAATTTCTTTCTCTCTCTCTCTCTCTCTCTCACTGTCCCACTCTCTTTTAAAAAAAATTACATTTCAAGTGTTTGTGATTCTACCAATCCAGTACTTCCATTATTATTAAAATGAAAGCGTCTGCATCTGTCTTGACTACTACTGGTCCAGATGTTACATGATGTTAGTGATAAGACCTACTAGGAGTTGGGTTGATTCAGGGGAGAGGTAATGAAAGAAGACAATCAATATACACGTTAATCTGAAAGAATGCTTGCAGAAACCTAAAATTATAAACTGAAGGACTTTGGACATGTGCACTATGTGACTAGGAGGGGACAAATGATAATTTGAGGAAATTTGCTACATAATATAAATGCAAACCTTGCAATTGGTAATTTGTATCAAATGAAGTACAGTGGAGGTTTAAATTGCTTTTCACTTTTTTAAATGTGGAATGACATAATTTTGAATGCCACACCAAGAAAAACCTGGTCTACTCTTTGTCTTAACTTATAAGGCAATTCCATCCAATCTCCCAGATTTCCCTGAGTTTCCTGGAAACACAAGCACAAAAAGTTTGAATTACGTTTCAATAGAACTGGCTATGGTATTATTCTTATTCCATCAGACTGTCACCCTTTCACATGCTACAATTATTTGCTGCATCAGAATTTGATTGTTAAGTCTCATCAACAAGGGCACAAGAGATTGCCCCAAAGGGCTCATTTGTCTTCTCAAGAGCCTGATAACCACAGACAATATCTGCAGGAGAGAGAATAGGGCCAAGACTAATGTGGAAAAGCACACATCTTTAATCATATCCATCGAACAGTCATTATCATTCCAAACCTTCTCTGTTGTCAGCAGATTTAAAATGTCAATGTGTACAACATATTCATTATTTTCTTCCCAGCTTGTTTGATGGCATCAGTACCCTGAGAAAAATGAATTACATTCCTACTACCCATTCATTTAATGAATTACATTCCTACTACCCATTCATTTATAGACCTGGATGTTCATGAACCATATAAACTGGATAGACAGATAGATGATAAAAATAGACAGATAGATGATAAAAAATGCTGTGGTGTGAATGTTTGCACCCCTCTACAATTCATGTTAGAACTTAATCCCAGCGTAGTCGTATTGAATGGAAGAATGTTAGAAAGTGATTAAATCAGGAGGATTAGTGGCCTTATAAAAGGGCTAAAGTAACTAGGTAGTCATTTTGCCCTTCTATTGTCCTCCATGAAAGGACATAACATGTTAACATTTTGGAAGCAGAGACACAGACCTCACCAGACATCAAATGCTGGAGGCTTGATCTTGGACTTTCCAGCCTCCAAAATTATAAGAAATAACTTTCTGTTATTTATAAATTACCCAGTCTTAGTTATTTTGTTCTAGCATCCTGAATGGACTAAGACAATGAAATAAAAAGGTAGGTAATAAAAATATAGATGGATTAGATAGATTGTGTTAATCAGTTTTGTGCTGCTATGACTAAAATCCATGAAAAATCAACTTTGAGGAGATAAAATATATTCTAGACTGACAATTTTAGAGGGTCAGTCTGTGAATGGCCTAGTCCATTGAGCTGGGACTGAGGCAAAGCAGAACATCACAGCAGAAGGCCATGGTGGAAGAAAGCAGCTCAGTTCATGGCAGTCAGAAAGCAGATAGAGAGACAGGAGGAAACAGGCAGATAAGATATAATACCCAAGGGCATGCCCTCAGTGACCTATACCCACCAGGTATGCCCCACATGCCTGTACAGCAGTTCTTTCAAATTATTAATCCATCACATGGATCAATCCATTGATTAGTTTATGTCTCTCATAATCTAATCAGTTCTCCTCTGAACATCACAACTATGTCGCACACATGAGGTTTCAGAGGACACCTCCTTTCTAACCAAAATGTAGATCACACAGATAGGTAGGTAGGTAGGTAGATTAAATAGATGATAGATAGATAGAAAGATAGATAGGTGATGGATAGATAGATGAAACTAGAATATGTACCATACAGGGTCCAGATTTTTTTCAAAGGCTTGATTTTATATAATTATATTAGTTAAAAAGACTATATTTTCATATAACAATAAATATTAATGGGCTAAAAGTATTACATTTTAAAATACTATAATTATTTTCATACAAGTAAGTACACAAATCAGAAGACACCTATGGTCAGACCATATACACTGATGTTGTCTTCAAACTATTATGACCATAAGCACCACTAAACCTATGAAATTACAATTTTAAAATCATACTGTTAATATAGCATGAGAGGCCCATGGTCCTCTCACCTCAGAAACTTGGGCTCTGTCTAGATTAGGATTGCTGCTTTTGTTCTCTGGTTCTATTTACCAGTGGAGAATGGACTGGTTGAGAGCACTGGCGTTGAGGCCAGAACTTAACTGACCCTGACTTGGGGATTACCAGCTCTGTCCTTTGGTGATTGATTTTCCCCAACTTTCATTAAACTAGTCTGCATTAAGAGAAAGAGAGAGAGAGAGAAACCATCCTCTAAGGTCTTTGAGAGAATTAAGTAACGAAAGCCAAGCTGCATGGCACATTTCTCAACTAATTTTAGTTACTATTAAAATCCTCAGAGGCCAAGCATGAGTTAAAGGGGTAAAGCAAAGGAAGTTTCAACTCTTGCCCAAGATCTGAAACAAAATCCAACAGCTCAGGAAAGAGCGCCCTTCTGAACAAGATGTCACTGTCCTCACAGTGCTACCCTTCTCTCTTATTTTCCCACTCAAGACTTTTCCCAACTTCTGCAAGTTTTCCAGGTTTCATCAGAGATGCAAACAACTTTAGACTTGGACATCTCACATTGCTTTCAATTTATCATTGCCAAAGCAGTTTTTTGGCTATTTCCCATAGACAGTTTTTCCTCTATTATTTCATGTCTCCTAAAAGATAAATTTTCTTCTAAAAAATAATATTCCTGAATCATTCCCTCATTCTCTATACTTTCTTATTTTAATTATTATTCTTAATCCTTCTGGAATACATTTTTAGATGAGAAACAATGCCCTATTATTCAATGACTTCTAAGGAGAAAGTATAATCTTTTTTTTAAGACAGAGGGATAGTGAGAGAGAGAGGGAGAATCAATTCTATTTAGTTTTTCGTGTGGCTTTCACATGAAAATGCTCTGACACTTTGTTGTGTATGTGGTGCTGGGGTTTGAACCCACATCCTCACACATGCCAGGCAAGTGCCATAACCATGGAGCCACCACTCCAGCCCCAGAAAGTACAATCTTAATGAAGAAAACTCTGAAAATCTATGTGCTGTCTAAAATAAAAATTTGCTGAATTTTATTTTTTTAAACCTGTTATTGTACACTTATGGCTTTACTTATAACTTACTTGCTGATCTTTACTTTTTAATTTTATTCTTTCCATTCATTTTATCTTTTGTAAAATTGTAATAGCCATATTATTAGCAACACATGTAACTAAAAATAAGTTCATGCAGCTCCTTTATATGTTTGAATATTATAACTACAAACATACTTATGAAGAGATAAAAATGAGTAATATGACCCAGGATTGTCAACATTCTCTAGAATTTGGGAGAGAATTCCATTGATTAGACTTAAATATGAGATATACATGGCACTACATGCCAGCTTGGTGTGGCCACCATTTCTTACACACTGGTATACAATCCCTTACCCCTTTCTTTCTCAAGTATAACTGAGGCAACAGACTTTGGGCACATGTAACTAAACAGCCCTTCACCTCATCCATACTGAGTCTCTCTTGCTTTCTGTCAGGATGCTGCTGCTACTGTGAGTGACATCTGCAATACCTGCACTGTCACTTGGGCTCTGGCAAGCCTGCAAGAGTGCGAAAGCTGGTCCACATGGTCCCCCTTGACCAATGAGTGAAGGGCACAGGAGAATGGATCCTTTCCTTTTCTGTATCTCAAGCAAACAACTCTGATGCACATTCCAGATGGTTTCCCAATGCTTTCTAAAGGGAATAAGCACCAGTTGCCCACTGTAGAAACCAGTTCAATAGCAGACTCCTGGGCTGGCTTTCCTTTCCCCCCGTTGCACTCTTCCCAGGACCTTCAGAAGATTTCGCAATCTGAATGATCCAAATGATCGTCTCAGGCTTTGCTCTTTCTTTTCTGGAACTCAGGCAAGGAAGCTATGCCTGCTATAAAATGGGAAGCAAGAGGTTTTCTACCACCTTACACCGTTCAACTCCTGGTTCAAAATTCAGGATCTGTGCCATCCAGAGAACTAAGCAATGCTGTGGGAGCCATTTTCTAAGGAATCAAGAAGGTTGTATATCCCATACCTCTTGTTCCACCCACCTTGATATCTCTTTTTTTTATAGAGGTTAGAAGATGTGACTTCTAGAATGATGGGATAAAAGGTACAGGAGAACAATAAGGGAGGAAATAGGGAGACGAGCAGGTGGCCTGTGAGCTCTGGAAGTCTCCCTGTAGGCTTTGTAAACTTGACACATGATCAGAGACAGGAATGGGTTTTCCTGCCAGATATCAGCACATCAGAGGGGTAGGTAGTGGGAAGAGTTCAGATGACCCAGTGTGGCTACAGTAGAGGAATGCATCCAACATAGCTGAATTCAAAGTGGGTGCTCTGCACGTCTCCACACCCTTCAGCTCCACAGCTGAGGATGCTGCCACACCCAGTGGGCACAGAGTCAGAACACACGAAACCTAAGGACAAGAACATCAGCAATTGTACTTCTAGAGATAGAGCTCTCCACAATCCACATCAGAATTTTTTTAAAAAAACTGTAGTTTTACTCTTGCTATTCATCCTGTGGTCTATGTCTAGCAAGCATAGACACACACTTCATAGCATGTATTTTTTATACTAATCTCCAGGATCGCCTCTGTCTGCTTTCTTGCATTTACTTCCCCTTTTTATTCTTTTGTTATAATTACTCTATTTCTGTAAGTTCCCTCAGATTCATTTCTTAATGCAATGTGGTATGGATAGAAACAAGTGTACTTGAAGCCAGAATAGAGCATAGCAGTAAAGCAAATAATAAAAAATATAAGCAAGGAAGCAACATTCCAATATAGCATGAAAATATAACTTTTACTCCAGGTCATTACTGATGTTAGCAGTTGTTGGCTTCACAAGATATCTGAGTGACACACTGATCCCCAATTTACCTTCCTACAGGCCTATCCTTCTTCTCTTATCCTTATGCTCCCCTAGTCTTCTTAAATCCCACTGGAACCATATCCACCCTCTCTTCCCTTGGAGCTGTAGTCCAAATGCACAATTTTTCCTTCTTTCCTTCATTCATTAAGACTCATATTATCAGAAAGGGAAATAAAT
>PVKS010041834.1:0-15798 GCA_004027875.1 Aplodontia rufa
TCCTAGCTGCACTAATAATCCTCCTAATCCTTCCCTCCTCTTCCTGCCCCCTTCCTTTCTCCCCAGCTTCATAATTATAGTTCCACCTATTATGTAAAAATTCACTTATGCTGAGTTTATTTTTGAGCTTAGATAACTTTCAATATATTTTAGATTTTGCTCTAACTTCCACATATGAGAGAAAATATTTGGCCATTAAGTCTCTGACTTTGAGATATTTCACTCAGCATAATTTTTTCCATTTCCATGTATTTGGCTTCAAATGCCATGATACTGTTCTCTCTAATAGCAGAGTGGAACTCTATTTTGTGTGTGTGTGTGGGTGTGTGTGTGTGTGTGTGTATCACATTGTTTGAATCCACTCATCCAGTGAGGGACGTATGGGTTGTTTCCATAGTTCAGCTATTGTAAATTGAGCTGTTATAAACATTGATATAGCTGTGTCTCTGTAGTATGCTGTTTCTAGCTCTTTTGGGAAAATATCCAGGAATGGGATAACTGAGTTATAAGGTAGTGTTTTTGATTGGTGAGTTTAGACCTTTTACATTCATTGCTACTATAGAGAGATAACTTTTTAAAGAGAGAGAGACAGAGAGAGAAATAGAGAGAGTCAATTTTATTTTTTCATATGGCTTATGTTTTTCCTCCACTTAGTTGTATATGTGTTGCTGTGTATTGAATCCAGGTTCTTGTGCATGCCAGATACATGCTCTACACTGAGTCACCTCTCCAGCCACTGAGAAATGATTTTTACTTCCTGCTACTTTGCTTTATCACTGAGAACTTACTCAGACTTTGATTATTCTTCTAGTGAGGTTTATCCATATTTTGACTTTCATATTTATATTTTCATGTTTTCTGCATAAAATATCTCATTGAGGGGGCTGGAGTGGTGGCTCAGCAGTTATGGCACTTGCCTGGCATGTGCAAGTACATGGGTTCAAGATTCAGCACGACATACAAAATGCAGTGTCTGAGCACTGAAAACCACATGAAAAATTAAATAAAATTGATTCTCTCTCTCTCTCACTGCCCCTCTCAAAAAAACTCATTGAGTGTATTTTTTAGTGTTCAATGATTTTTTCCATCTGCCATATTAAATCTACTTTTGAATCAATGCATTGAATTTTATCTATTTTTGTGCTTTTGAATTCAAAATTTCTACTTTTCTGATTTACCATAACTTCTCATTCTTTATTTATACTTTCTATTTTTGGAGTAACCATATGGAATAGTTTTCTCTACATGGAGTCTGATGTCCTCAGGTGATTGCAATAGCAATGAAGAATGATGATGATGATGATGATGATGATGATGATGATGATGATGGCTGTAAAGCTTTTTAACTATTATTCCTGGAAATACATGGTATACTGATTAGCTAATGATTGTTCAAAATTTGTGCTCAAACACTTCAAAATGGTAAAGTTTTTTTCCTGTCTTGTAATAATCTATGATTCAGTTATATAGAAGTTTCAGATTCTAGGTTATTTTGAATTTTGACATTTTTTCTTTCTCTTCTAGGACTATTTAATATTTTCTCTACATGGAGTTTAGCTATGGATGTACAACTGTATAATTTCCAGGGTCTCCTCTGCCTGAAAAAAGCTTTTTTAATCAGCTAGAGTCATCTTCCAAACATGGAAAAGCATTGTCTTGCTTTCGTATCTTCTAGATCTTTCCAAGGAATAACTGACTAGTAAGCTGTTAACTTGCTCTATCGTGGACCACAATCTCAGGTTTTCTGAAACTCTCACTGGTTCTATAATCACTGGGACTGCTACTGTTAGTAATAATTCCACTGCATATGGAGTGTTTTGCATTCTGTTCTGAGTGACAACCCTTAATTATTTCAACACCCAGTCTATCATAGTTAAAGTATAAAGACACAGAGTGGCTAAGAAATGGGAAGGATTTCAGTCAATAATATGGCAGCCTGCCATTTCACTTATCCCAAATTTCAGTAATTTGGTTTTTGTTTGTTTGTTTATTTTTGTTTTTTGTTTTTTAACAGAGGGGGACTGCGAGAGAGGGAGAAAGAGAGAATCAATTTTATTTAGTTTTTCATTTGACTTTCATTGTTCAGACACTTCACTGTGTACATGATGCTGGGTTTGAACCCACAACCTCATGCATGCCAAGCAAGTGCTGTAATTGCAAAGCCACTACTGCAGTCCCCCAAATTCAGTAGTTTTTGATGAATAATTTCTTTCCAAATAGTTACATATCTGTGTTTGGTTTTCATCTAAATTAAATGCTTGTTTTAGAATTGTTGGGTTTTATCAGTTTTTCACAGGGAATATCAAGATGTCTGTCACATTGTACTATATTTTTCAAACCAAGAGATTTTGTAATAAAAAATTTGGTAATTGTTTTTCCATCCATTGTAAAATCCTTTTGCTTTTTTCTTTCCTATTTATTCTTAATATAACAGTGTTTGAAAAGAATCATTTATTAGACCCAGATGGTAAATAGTAACTGATATTTATCCAAGAATTCTGAGGGATAGTTGCAGTTTTTAAATAAAATAAATTAATTCTATTGATACAAAGGTATATTTGAATAGTGCTATTGTCAAGAGTGCCACAATTGATATATGGTTTAAAGAATTTTTCTCAATGTTTAATTTGCTGTTTATTCTGGTGATGATAAACATGTTCTCTCATTGAAATATTAGAAATCAGGGGGCATTAATCCTGGATTGCTACCCAAGAGAAGTCACTTTGCTGGAGGCAAGGCTACCATGTTAAGTATGAAAACACGGTTGGCTAATTTGAAGAACTACCGCAGAAAGGTGAAAGCCTTTCTTCTAATGAAGTCCAAGGTTATTTGATGGTGGATGTGTTAGAGAAAGAAATGAGCCCTGTCAAAAAATGCCAATGCCAATCTGTTTTCAAAAACAGAGTGTGAGTTATTTCAGTGATGCTTATTGTGCAAAAATGCTTAGTAACATGAATACTTAGTAGTGCATTCTTTCAAATGTATTGTGCTATTAAATGTGACAGATTTGAATCATAATTTCTACATATGATTAAAAAGCAGCTGTTGTATTTATTCTTCTGCACACATTCCTCTTATAAATCTACATTTATTTAAAATCTGGCATACTCATTCAGAAATGACTCCTTTCAATATCAGTTGTCTACTTTATGACCTATAGGTGATCAAATTGGTCACTTCTCATCACTACCTTTATGATTGCTAAGTTTGAAAAGTCATATGTCAATAATATGTTGCAAATTTTTGTAAGAGAGTTTCCTAAGATAAGTATATTCATACTCAAATGTAAATATCTCAAGGATGACTTAAACAAGCAGTACACTAATTTAAAAAAATTAAGATATGTTACTAACATTAATATAAGAAAAGTTTTATTTTTAAGAATAAACACAAAGGTATATAAGAGCTAGATAGCAAATTATGATCTTCCTTATAGGAATTATCATTAACAGGTGGAAAGGTCACAATAAATAAGACTAGCTTACACATACATTAGCCAAAAAAGGAAAGTATAACTCATTAAAATAACATGACAACAGGCACACATATTCACATGAATATTAACTCTTTGAAAATATAGTGTTGTTTACATACAGCTTAGAAATTAAATCCATAATGAGGATGGTGTAAAGGTGTGTTTGATGCTATAAAATATGCTTGGTAAATAGAACTAGGACAAGTAAAATAGGAGATGATTTCAGAAGTGTACAATCCACTTGATAATATAGAGATGTATAAGAAAGGTTAAGTTTAAGAAATATCCATATGTTGATAAAAAGACATTAGGAATAGAATTTAGGATAGCAAATAGAAAGAAGAAAAAATAATACTGCCTAGACTTAGTTTTGGAAGTGTTTAAAATCAAAGGTTGAATTGCACATTATTTTGAAGTTAGAGCACACAGAACTTTCTGATTGGTTACACACTGGGGTTTATATCATAGTACGAGGGAAAGAATGGTAACCAGTCTGACTCCTAGGTTTTGGTTTTGAGCCCCGGCGTTAACTGATGGTATCAATTATAGAAACATAAAATAGAGGCAGAGGAGGATGGGGGAGAGAAAATCCCAAACTGCTATTGGCATATTGACTTTTTGATATTTTCATTAAAATTTAAGCTGAATTAACAAAGACTGGTTTTGATATTTAAGTCAAGTTCAAACAGGATATAAAGACTAAGTAAAATAATGTGTACTTCATTTGTATGACATTAAAATTTTGTATGGCATTTAAAAACATTTTGAAAGATGATGCCATATTGGGATTGAAGCTTTTTAGAGAACACAAAAATGTAAAAGTAATTCTTTTGAGACAAAATAACACTCATGGACTTTGAATTTGCACATTATTTTTTAAACTCTGGGAAATTACTGGATACTCATTTAAGTTATATGGACATATCCTATTTTAGATACCCAGGTAATAATTAACATTTACTTCTCAATTGAGTAAATAAGACACAAATGTCAGAATATGTGTTGCTTCCAATGAAAGATTTCAATCATCCTTGCTCGTAACATCTACCAACTATGCAAACGAAATCATCTCTTTGCTTGTTTACGTTTCTTACACAAACTTTTTTTTCACTTTATGCACGTTATAAAATTTATTCTCATTCCTGTAATGCTATTACACCATAAATTATGGTGTCACTGCTTTTATTTCAGCAGATAGTATGTGCATGTATTTCTCTTTCAGATGTCCTCAGATGTTTTACCCTGGTATTCCCATTAAGAGCCTTCTTTGTCCTCTTGGACTTTTAGTGCAAATGGTTCTAATACTGAAGGGCTCAATGTTACTTCCAGATCATTGATCCATAGCCTCTTCACTTGTAAAAATTTGAAATCCAATCCTTGTTTGTACTTCTCTCATCCTTTTCCATTATCCTGGATGCCTATTCTCTGATGAGGTCTTGTCAAAGTTATATATCAATATGTACAATCTTTTCCTTCACAATGACCCCAACAATCAACTACAGTATGCTAATATCTATTCTGCAGAGTCTTTTCAGTCTTTGATTTTAAGGTTCCACAAACTCCTTAAAACTATAAAATTTAGCTTACTTTTAGACCATTCTCTTAATTTTTGATGCTGGTTTGGTGGAAGTTGAGTCTGTGTCCCCAGAGATGAAGAATGAAACCAAGGCATTCAAAGACAAGCATAGTAGGGAGATTTTATTTTAAGAAAATAAGAAGCAAAGTATATGGGAAAAAGCAGACTTCCCCCAGAGTGGGAGAAGGGGACAGTAACAAAGAGGGAGTTAGGTTTGCCCTTTTTATAGGATTTTTCTCCCTTCAAAGGGTTATTCTCTCCCTTCCCCCAAACCTAGCACATGGGTGCAGGAAATTCTGGTTAGGTCCACTTTTTGGTTTGTGCTTTAGGCATCAACTGAAAGAATGTGGTTCCTTTATTTCCAGAAGGGAGTGTCTGCATGTAGATCCACTTTGCTGGACCCTTCTTATTAGCATTGGAGATGTCAAATGGATCTTAAAATAAAAAAAGAACCAATTTTCCCTTTTTTGACTCAAATATTCTAACTATTCTGACTGCCCAAGGTTCCCCCATCTCATTCATTCCCCTCTCTAATTAAGGAAAACTTTACTGGTGTGCAAAAAAAGGAAGTTGGGCAATGATAATTCTTTAGCTGCTTCAGGCTCAAATGGGGGGAAAAGTGGCAAACAGTTTGGGTTTCCATCTAAGAGAGTTTGGGTCAATTAATGCATTCATGTAAAGGCCATCTGGAATGTTCATGGGTGGCTCCATCTTCATCACCACCAGGAGTTCAACAGATTTTAACTAGGAATGAATCAGCTGAACTAAGATATTAACAAAAGTTAATGTCAGAATGAAAATTAACATTGAGTCTAAGACACCAAGAACCAGATCTGCTATTTGGATTCTCAAAGACAAAAAAGTATTTTGATTGAGAGTCTAAGGCTGTATAGAAAAAGACATGTAATACAGTAAGTAGCATCAGCTAGGATCTCAAATGAAAAAGTATAAGAATTAGACATAACAGAGTGAAGGGGAATGTCTGCTTCATTAATTACCTTTAGGCCTTGGAGTAGGTGCCATTCTGCATTTGGTTTTGGACTTCTAAAATGGGCATGTTACTTCCTCTGGTCTGGAAAGACAGAGGGATCCTTTAGGAATATTTTAACTAGAGCTGCACTTTTTGCTTGTCCAATTCTGCCTTTAGTGGCCCATATTTCAGGGTTTATATCATATTTCAATAGAGGCAAGCAGAGTGGTCTCAGATGCCCTAGATTTATCATCAAGGAAGCTGAATCTTTGAAAGTAAATCTCTCCCTAATAAGGGGTAGAACACTCTGGGACTATCAAGAATACGTGAGAAAACATCATCCTGTCCCATTTACAGCTTAGAGGGACAGTTAAGTTTCTGATTATAAGCTGTCCAGATATTCCTTTTACCATCACATTATTGGAGGAGTGGGGTCCAGGGTAAGAGACTAGTAAGGAAAATCTAGCGCCAGTGTCTGCAAGGAAACCGACCTTTTGTCTCCCTATGGAGAAGCATACCTGTGGCTTATTCATGGCTGTAAATGTGAGGACATCCCTAAGGACAGTGTGGGGAACTCTAGATTTGAGGACCTGCACCCCTGGGGACATGCTTCCCTAAGTGATTGCCTTAACAGGATAAGGCCTTGGTGGTGGTTGCTTGGCCTGTGGGCATTCCTGTAAGTAATGTCCCTTTTTTCACAATGGAAACAAGTCCTTTTTTGACGTGGGATCTGTGGGGCACTGTACTGAAGCCGAACGCTGCACTGGATGCCATGACACTTCTTCTCTGCTCCAATTTCGCGCACCTAGCACAAAGGGTGCAAACCTGATGCCTGCTTCCTCTTCCTCTTCACTACTATTGGTTCCTTGGCTGTCTCCCCTCCCTATAAAAACCCATGTGCCTTGGTAATAAATAGATCTTGAGCTGCCACCAACTCCGTGTTACTGACTCATTTCCCTGGCCGGGCAGAGGGGCTCCCACCAAAGGGAGTCCAGGGCGAGCCAGGTTGCCGCACTCACCCTCCTGCTTGGCTCTGGGGGGACGGTTCGACTGGTCCGAGCCATCCCACCCACCCTCTGGGATGCCCAAGGTGTGACAGGGTCCATTTTATTTCTCTCCCTAATTATCCCAGAAGCTTAGTTCTTGCAGGGCCTTAACCAGTGCCTAAGTTTTTTCCATTCTCTATGTTCCCTTCCTTTCCTTTCCTCCTGATCTTTGTTATAAAGACAGAAGTTCCAAACTGGGGGTTTATATCCAAACCCTGATCAGAGCTCTACATCAATTTTTGTAAATTCTTTTATATGTCTGGGGCCAGCTGAATGATAATTTTTTCCTTTGAAATAATGTGGCCCTCTATGGACTCCATGCTGATTCAATTTTCTCAATAATTTCCTGAGTTTCTCCGGAAAGATGGTAGTAAATTCCTGAGTCTATATAAGTATTAGTTAATACCTTATTTATCAAACATGGATTAAACCAAAGGTAAGAGAGTTCCTTTTTGTGGAAAGGGTAATTGTAAAAATCAGAAACCATGGGTATAAATCCAGGAGTGGGTGCTCAAAAAAGTAGCCAGACTTAAGAACTGCTGAGCAAAGTCCTTTATTATGATTGGCAACTCCTGGGCCAAACTCACCTATGTCACCACAGCAAGCACGGGAAATGGGTTACAGGAGAAAATGGCATTCGAACTTGCCTGGGAAGCTGCTTTGATAGTATGAGGAAAGGGGAGGAGCTGATGAGGATGGCCTTTTGGATATTGGCTGGTGGATCCATCAATCTCTTGGAGCTTGTCTGCCAACATCTTGATTGGTTGTCTTTTTTTGGGGGGCAAGCTGCCTTTGTTTCTGCCTCCAGCCAGCTGCTATGGCCGCTGCCATGGCCACCACCATAGCTGTGTGGCCTGGCTAAAGCCTCACCCCTAGCAGCCTGGAACCAACCTAACATTCCGACCTTTTTGATGATATAGGGCATAGATTTCCATCTGGCTATTTCTTGCTGTTTAAGGGGAATCATGGGCAGGGGAAGATTTGGGTGTTGGCTTGGTGGGGAGGCAGCTGTAAGGGTGCAAGTGCAATTGGTTGTATGTTACTCTAGCAATCTCACTATACAGCTCCAGGTGAATCTGAAGAGACAGGGAGCAATCATCAGGAAGAGTTCAAACCCTAATATGGGAGTAAGGATGGGGATCAGACAGATCTAACAAGAATAGAGTTTAGTCATCCTAGCCAAGGGTTGTCTTTGTAGGGAGGACAGGGAGGCAACAGATGCCTCAATTGCCTCCTGGAGTTGCTGTTTTAGTTTCTGAGTGGCAGTGACTGCATAACCAAGTCCTCTGGCCCCTAACCCAGAGGCCATGAGTGAGGAGGCTACAGAGAGCCCCACAATCATTGGTAGAAAAATGGCCAGTTTTACCGTAGGAGAAGAGTTTTACACCAGCAAAATTAAGTCAGCTTCCCTGTATAGTGTCAGCTGAGGAACTAGGGTGGAGGTCATGCAAAAGGCATATTGTATATTGGAACTTAAACTTTTTGTCAGGGTGCCATTATACCAGAAAAAGAATCGTGGAGGAGCAAACATTGTAGAAGAGACCTATATGGTTCAGTTGCAATGCACTGAGGTAGAGGAAGTGTAGCAGTAAGAAAAGTTCTTCGAAGAGTTATGAGAAAGAGGAACCCCCTTTAAGGGTGGGGAGGGGGTCCTTTGAGGTGTTGAAGAAGTGTAAAGGGGGCCATCAATAGGAATGGTGGTCAGGGGGTTCCGATCCATACCTACACAAAGAAAGCAATCTGAGATGTTGTTAATGCTGGACAGGTTGAGGAGATCAAGACCTTACCATATCAGGGTGAGCCATGAGAATGGATTGGCTCTGAGATGGGTAGCTGTATTAATTTGATGTTGAAGTTCCTTCTCCTGCTCCTGAATCATTATATGAATCTGAGGATGTATCTGCATATAAGTTCTCCAGATTTTGATTGAAGCTGAGGAAGGCTTGGACCATCCCCAAGAATAAAGTTTACCACTGACACCAGAGGCCCATTCTGGGTCTGATGGGTTCTTAATAGTCAGTTGGGCATGTGCCCGGGTCTCATAGCAAGACTTATCTAGAAAGCATTACACACATGAGTTACAGGGACATCCTGCATAGGTGTCAGGCTGTTGTTTGCAAAAGTCCTCAGGCTGATCAGCTGGGAAGCATAGTATAGCAGTGCAGAAAGACAAAGGTGGAACCGGTGATGATAAGAGTGATTGTATAATCAGAGCCAGTAGGAGAGCATTCACTCTGACCTATGAACTGAGAGTGAGAGATAACTGAGAGTGAGAGATCCCACCATGCTGCCATGTCTCCTGGACATAGAAATGCCGCCTGTAATCTGAGATAGAGGCTTGAGAAAGGTTAATGAATAGTAGGAGAAATAGAGGTTTGGTGAGATATCTTGAATTTGATGGGTCCCAACATGGTAGCAGTCCAGGGCTGGGTGTCAGAGGAGGGCTCTTTTTCAAGGCTAGAGACATGGTACCAAGGGGGAGTGGCCCAAAAGTTTGACTGCTGTTGGGATGGTAAGTATAACTCTATGGGGTCCAGGCCAGCGAATTTGCACTGATTGAGGATGTAATTCTTGAAGCAAAACTTTGTCACCCGGTTGAAGAGAGAAGGCAGCCGATTGAGGTTGTGGTCCAGCTGGAGATGAGGCAGAGGATGGTGAAGGTAGACAACAGTATGCATATTATCTTAAGAGTTTTTGTCAAAGTGTGAGATAGGGCAGATAGGATGACAAGGGGGGAGGGTTGACAGGGAAGTTTTGGTTGATTAGGAAAGGGCACCCATAGAATAGCTCAAAGGGACTGAGGTCTGAGGGGGCCCAAGGGGCCACTTGAATTCAAGTAAGGGCCAATGGAATGAGATTGGGCAGGAGAGGTTTAGTTCAATAGCCAGTTTGGTAAGATGATTCTTGAAAATGCCATTAGCCCTTTCAACCTTACCTGAAGATTGGGGTCAATAGGGGATGTGGAGCCTCCAGTCAATGTTGAGGCCTTTGGAAACTAGCTGGACAACCTGAGAAATGAAGGCTGGACCATTGATTGACTGGATGGAATCAGGAAGTCCAAATCTGGGAATGATCTGCTCAATAAGGATGGAGGCCATGGTGTCTGCAGTCTCCCAGGAGGTGGGGGAGCCTTCTATGCAGCCTGAAAAAGTATCAATCAAGATAAGTAGGTAATGGAGCTTTTTGTGTCTTGGCATGTGGGTGAAGTCAATCTGCCAATCTTTGCCTGGCTGTTGGCTCCTCATTTGATGTGTTGAGAGCTTGGATTTGGTGCCCCCTTGAGGGGAAACTATGGAGTAGACAGAGCAAACTGAGTGCACCTGCTGCAGGATGGCTTTCATTTCTGGGACATAAAACAGGGTTTGGAGGAACTGCAGGAGAGGTTTGGGGCCAATATGAAGAGAGTTGTGAATGTCCCTCAGCATGTTTTAAGCTTGCTGTTTGGGAAGGAACATGTGTTCCCCCAGGAAGATCTAGCCATCACTCCCAAACTGGCCACCCTGAGTTATCATGTCCTTCTGTTCTGTGGAGAGTATTCAGGTTTGATAGCAGTGGATAGAAATCGGATAGGGGATATTGAGGACTTCGTTGTTAGACCCTGGGCTATTGAGTCTGCCTTAATGCTGCCCACAGCTATAGGGTCTGAGGAATTTTGGTATCCTCGGCAGTGTATGATGGCAGCTCAGGATTGCAACTGAAGTGCCTCAGCGAGTTTGAAAAAGAGGGAGGCATTGACCACTGGTGATCCCTTTGTGCTTAGTAACCCACACTCCTTCCAAATAACCAAATGTGAGTGAGCATTCAAGAAGGCATATTTGGAATTCATGTAGATGTTAACCTGTTTGTCTTTGGGCTCTAATGAAAACAAAGAGTTCAGCTTTTTGGGAGGTGGTCCCTTCTTGAAGGCAGCTGCCTTCCAGAACTGAAGCAGTGGTGACTACTGTGTAAGCAGCTCTATAGCATCCTTTGGGACCCAGCACAGAATGCCATCTACAAAAATATTTAGATCAGATGAGGGGAATGGGTAATCAAAGAGGTCTTCATGGGGCAAACATAGGGCCTCCAGTACCAGCAGACAGGTAGGGGTAGTGTCTGAGGTGGATGGGGACAGTGGGAGCAGCATAGCAGGGTTGAGAGAAGAGGAAGAGCAGAGAGTGATGGTACGGTTTTCCATAAAAAGAAGATGGAATTCCTGAATCCATGATGGGCTCAGGAGGGGGAGAGATTTGTGGCTTAAGAGGTCTTTGAGTGGTTGAGTGGAGAACACAGTGTTTAGCTGCAGTAAGGTGAGTTTTAGGGCTTCCTTAGTCAGTTGCTGCTGTTGGCAGTGCCTGGAGGCATGGTAGCCATCCATGGACTGTAGAATCAAGTTGCTTGGAGAAATATGCCACTGGTCTATAGGAAGGTCCACTTGGTTGAGTGAGGAGGCCAGTAGCAACACCCTGTCTTCCATCCATGAAGAGGTGAAAAGGACTGTTGGGGTTAGAGAGAGAGATCTAACACAGGGTAAGATGTGAGAGAATCTCTGAGCTTGTAAATGGAGTTGGCTACCTTATTGGGGGAGGTAAGGGGCCCATGAGGGTTCTCCTTTGCTGCCTGATATAGAGGTCTGGCAAGAAGTGCAATGTTGGGGACCAAATGTCTGAAAAAGCCAGACAAGCTCAGGAAGGAGAGGATATAATCTGCTGTTTCTGGTGGCTGTAGTTCACAGAGGGCTTGGATTCTGTCTGTTGTGAGGCTTTTAGAGGTAGGAGTAAGGAGTGTGCCTAAATAAGTGACCGAGGAGTTAGTAAACTGGACTTTGGCTGGGAATACCTGATACCCCTGAGACTCCAGGAAGTTAAGGAGTTGGGGAGTGTGAGCTTGGAAGCTTTTGAGAGATGAGCTACCTAGGAGGTCATGTTGTACGGGTGTGCTATCTCCCAAGTCATAAGTAGCTAAGTCCTCAGCCAGGGTTTGACCAAAGAGGTGGGGGATGCCCCAGAAATCTTGGGGTAAAACCATGTTAGCTGTTGAGATTTAGAGGATGTAGGATCCTCCCAAGTGAAAGCAAAGAGGTAATAGGAGTCAGGGTGGACAGAAATGTAAAGAATGCATCTTTGAGGTCTAGCACTGTGAAGTGGGTGGTAGAAGGGCAGATGTGGGAAAGAGTGTAAGGGTTAGGAACCACTGGATGGATGGGAATAACTGCCTCATTAATTGGGCAGAGATCCTGGACCAAGTGATAGACTCTAGAGGGCTTGCGTACTGACAATATGGAGGTGTTACAGGGGGAATCTGTTCGGATGAGGAGTCCCTGAGTAAGCAGTCAGTCTATAATGGGTTTAAGCCCTTCCTTGTGAGATAGGAAACTGAGGATGTGTAGGAAGTTTAGTTTTGAGGTTTCAGTTGATTAAGGATTGGCTTTTGGTGAGAAGCTATCATGGGCTTGGAGGTGTCCCAGACTTGAGGATCTACCAGGTCTGGGGGCAAGGGAAAAGTAGGTGATGTGTGGGTGCTAGAGAATGCAAGAATGAGGGGTAGGAGAAGGTGAGTAGTAGTATCCCTGGGGAGTAGTTTTAGGGTGGCCCCTAAGAGTTGGAGAACATCTCTGCCTAGGAGGGGAACTGGATGGGAAGGAATGACCAAGGAAGAGTATGTGAAAGGATTTCTCTCCAGGGTATAGGCTAGTTTAGCTGTTCTTTTTGGGAAGGAGGATTTCCCATCAATTCCCATAACCAATATCTGGGAAAGAAACAAAGACCTGAAATGGGCAGGCAAACTCAAATAGGTAGCCCCCGTGTCCACAAGGAAAGTTGTGGACTTACCCACTACCTGCAGAGTTACCCTGGGTTCGGCGAGGGTGATGGGGATTCTTGAGTCCAAGCTCCTGCAGTATTCAGCGAATCTCAATAGCTCAAGGGACTGGTCACACCCCAATGTGGAGACATAGGGGCGAGGCCAGCCATAGGACTGTCGCTCTTCCAGTGTCCTGCTTGTTTGCAGATGGGCAATGGCTTGGATGGGGGCCATGAGTTTGGGCACCAGTTGGCCCAGTGACCTTCACATCCACATTTGAAGCAAGCACTTGGAGGAGAGGGCTGACTTCCCCTTGAGGCTATCGCTGGAGCCAAAGGCCACAGGGTAGCTGCCAAGGCTTGGGTTTGGAGTGTTACCATCTTCTGTTTGGCCTATCCCTCTCAGGCATTAGAGACTTTGAAGGCCATTTTTACCAGATCTCAGATAGGGATCTGAGGGCCCTCCTCAGGTCATCTGAGCTTCTTTCTAATATCAGGGGCTGATTGATAAATGAAATGAGTTGCTTACACTGTAGCCCCAGAGGGAGAGTCAGGGTCCAATTTAGTATATTTGGTAAGGCCTCTGTAAGTCAGTTGAGAAATAGGGCTGGATTCTCATCTGGATTCTGGGTAACTTCCCTCAGTTTATCAAAGTTAACTACTTTATTGGAGACTGCCTGCATGCCTGCTATGAGATGTTGAACCATGATAGCACAACTGTGGTGGCCCTGTTGGCTTTTCTGGCTTTTCCAATTGAGCTCAGTTGGTGGAACTGCCACTGCACCTGTGGGTAGGGTAATGTCTTTAAGGTGGACCTGGTCAGAATGATCCTGTGCTGCTGCTTAATGCGGGCTCCTTCATGTGAGGTAAGGGTGGAAGAAAGAATAATGTAGACGTCCTGCCAGATAAGGTCATAAGCCTGATAAAGGTATCTGAATTCTTTAATGTAAGTAGAAGAATCCACAGAGAAAGACCCCAGGCACTCTTCAATTTGGGAAAGATCCTGGAGTGAGAATGGGATGTGAACTTGCACAATGCCCTCGGTTCCAGCCCCTTCTCAGAGAGGATAAAGGAGTTTTGAGTTAGGTAGTGGGAAAGTCTGATGGGATAGGGTGTGGTAACAGGGGAGGAGGAATTCAAGTGGGTGGAGGGACCTTCCAGGAAAGAAGGAGTAGAAGGGGAGGGGTGGTAAGGAAGAGGGGGAGGAGCCACAGCCAAGGGAAAAAGAGGCAGGGGAATGGGAGGTGTTGAATGGGCAGAGTGATATTCAGAGGGGGAAGGAGTGGAAAGGGAGGGGTGTTGAGGAAGATGGGGAGGAGACATAGCTGTGGGAAAAGGTGGTGGGGGAAGGGGAGGGGTTGAGTCGGGGAGGAACTTTCAGAGGGAGAAGTCTGGGGAGGAGGGGAAGGAGGCCATTTTGAATCATTGTCTAAATAGTACGGCGGTCAGGCCACACTTGAAAAAAAGACCAGCTGCTTATGGCATAGGTCTCAGGGAAGTTCTAATTTGGCAAAATTAACGTAGAGACAACCCTAAGGAGTTTGGGGGTCTAGTGAGAATTTATTATTTCCCATTACCTTCCCAGGCAATCTGGAGGGTGACCAGGAGCAAAAAGAGGCATCACAAATTTTGACCATGGTCACCCAAATGGAGGAAAGGTGGTCTGCAATGAGTAGGAAATCTCCTAAACCCACTGGGACCCAAAGGAAATGGCAAGGGTCTGGCATGAGTGCATGACTTACAGACAGATCCCCTCAATAGAAGATGCCAGCAGAAGCCCAAGGGAAAGGGAGGAACTTACCCCACTCCTGTTGATCCAGATGAGGGGAAAGGAAGGCCCAGAAATTTCCTGATCGGTATGTGTGAGTCAGACCTCAATCCCAGTGTGGGGAGGTCTCAAAACCCCCAATCAGTTTGGCACCAGTTGTAAAATTCAGAAACCACAGGTATAAATCCAGATGCGGGTGCTCAAAAAGGTAGCCAGACTTAAGAACAGTTGAGCAAAACCCTTTATCGGGATTGGCAACTCCCTGGCCAAATTTCACGTATGCCTCAAGAGCAAGCAGGGGAAATGACAAGGGGGCAGAGGAAGTGGAGTGCAGGAGAAAATGGTGTTCAACCTTGGATGGGATGCTGATTTTATAATATGGGGAAAGGGGAGAAGTTGATGGGGATGGCCTTTCAGAGATTGGTTGGTAGAACCATCAATCTAATGCAGCTTGTCTGCCAGCATCTTGATTGGTTGTTCTTTTCACAGGCAAGCTGCATTGTGCCCTGCCTCCAGGCAGCCACTAGGGCCACTGCCATGGCCACATGGCCTGATTGAAGCCCCTCCCCCAGCTGCCTGGAATTGATCTAACAGTAGTAAAATGTTTTTATGTTCTACATTGCTAATCTTTTAAAAAATTAAGCTCTCCTTATTACTTTCCAAAAGTGCAGTTAAATTTGTTTCCTAGTGTAGAGTCAGGTTATTTTTATCCAATTACAGAATATTAAATAACTAAAGCTATAATTAAATTTTCTGTTTCCATATAATCCTGAAGGAGGACATTGTTACGAACAACTTTAGTTTGAAAACTCCAGTTTGGTAAAATGTTCTCCTAAGTTTTGCACCTTAAAAGATTTATACACTTGGAGGACATATACACATCTAATATACAAAGAAGCCAGTAATACCATTATAATTACACTGATGTCCAATTTTAACCTTTGAAGAAAATTTGAAATGACAGTGGCCCTTTTATATTAAGTACAATATGTAAGAGAACACTTATTGGTTATATTTCATGTAACCCTACATGAATTTTTATTTTACAGACTTATATAATACTTAAGGGTCAGATAAACATCTGATTCTTAAATATATTTCTAGTTATATATATTAAGATGTCAACTACATAGTTTTAACTCCAAACAGTTGTTCATTTAATAAGATATGAAGCAATATTTAAAAA
>PVKS010041835.1:0-15762 GCA_004027875.1 Aplodontia rufa
GCAACATTATCATATTCTAATGTGTGTAGAAGACAATGAGAATCTAAATGGTGTCACTGAGGTTGTTGAAACACTTCGAAATGAGATCAAAATCAGGACTTAGGACACATTTAAAAGAGCTCCTCTGGATGCTATCAGAGTTTTCTACTGAACTCACAAAGATTGTTAGTCCTCAAGCACTCAGTTCAGTTCTTTATCATTTTGCATTTTTGAAAATCATACTAAGGCACATGTGCGTGCACACACACACACACACACACACACACACATACAGGCTTCCCACATAAACACTTTTATTTGGTCCAAATCCCTGTCAATGTCCACTACAATCATTCAGGATTTCATTTACTCAACTTTTATTTTTCATCTCGTTCATTCATAGAACTATTATAGATGTCAAAACAACATTTTTTTCAAGTATAATTGACAAGTATTACTGTAAATAATCAGTAAATATATTCAGTAAACTGGGGACTATTAACTCTAAGCATCTCAAAAGCAGTGGAAATTTTTGGTTTCTCCTAAAGCAGAAACTGATGCAAATGAGATCACCTACACTGCTAGAGTCCTTCTCATTCTCTGCCTGTCCCTTGCCCAGTAGGGACCATTCCCCCATCAGCACCAGAGACCTGTATCCACCTCCCCTGACCTCCACCAACATCTGGTCCGTGATCTTAAGTAAGGCACACAGGCAGGTGAAGGTGATGTGCAGCCTGGGCAAGATGAGAAACAAGCAGCATTTCACAATCTTTCCACAATAGCTAAGGGGTAAACAAGGGGACAATGAAATGTATTCCGGAACTCTTACCAAAGACAGCAGAAGAGTGTGTTTCAGAGATGGTAGAGAAAGATATGCGGCAGGGAACTACCTCAGCCTCAGTCCCCTGAATATCAGTGAACGTGTGAAACATGCTTTCTTCTTTCAAGAAAGAAAAGATTGACAGACACATGGAGAGATCAGCCTTATCATGCTAAGGAACTTAGTAGTTAGACTCTCTGTAAGGAGACTGCATGAATCACCAGCAAGTTCTGCCTCCCTCAGCTCTTGGTCAGCCTGCTTTTACTCTTGAAGGAGAAAAGGAGAAACCAGCAAGAGACTGAGAATCTGTCCTCAGTAAGCAATGATACAACCAGGAAGGCGCAAAGTGCTGGGAATCAGGTAGGTCCCCTCCAGTGCAGCTGCACCTCCTGGGGAATGAAGTCTGAGCTCTGGCAGGCAACACTCCCTGGTGACCCTATAAGGTCACATTCAGGGAAGTACAAAGTGTGAGGGTCACCCTTGTGGAGTGGGTTCATTACACAGCAGGGAAAAGGTTTTTTGAAGTCCTAAATATTATAAACAAAGAGGAAAGAGAATAGAGTAGTTAATTTTTTTTTTTGAGAGAGAAAGAGATAGTGAGAGAGAGAGTCACCTTTACAGCCCTGAGCAGTTAATCTTGTGTTTAAGGTGCTCTGATGGTGCGCAAGTATGTTCAGGTTGTGTTTGTGCGGTTTCCCCAAATACCTGTAACCGTGTACCAACAAACAGTGCCCAGAAGAGAACGCAGGTATCCACATGATTTTCAAAGGAGCTTGTCTGAGAATCTGTTTCTTCCCAGGAAAACCGTACATACAGTGAGCGGGCAGGACCCTGGTCAGAGACCAAGGGGCACCCACATCCAGCCTTCAGAGTGTATACCTTTGCTGGCCTGGATAAATCTTTGCTTGTGCCTTGTCCTGTAATTCTTTTTAACAGGAAAGTAAAAAATGTACTCAGGTCTAGTAGTGGTTTTAGTCTCCTCATAGGGTGACTCTCTCTGATCCCTGTCTGCTAACACAAAGTAATCAGATATCCCCATTTGAAGTACCTTGGTCCTTAAGAAGTAGATGCACTCTAGGTTGAGAGTAGCACATATTTTTATTGCTGTATACTTTATAAATTCAATCTTATGTTTTTAGAATTTCATGCATTTTGTAGTATATTTTATATTTCACAGATTACATCTGATATTGAAGAATCACACTTAATAGAGATAAATGGAAAGTACTAAACTTAAATGCCTGTATTCGATGAGAGATAAATGAGTTTTTATCTATTTAAGTCACTAATGTTTACTCCTGTAATTAGTTTTGTATTATGAAGTTAAATTCTGTACTACCATACCAACTTAAAAAAACCCTCCAGAGAATAAATATTAATAGCAAACAAAAAAGTGTTTAGGAACAAGATGTCAATATTTAAGGAGAGATGTTTAATCTAATAAAAAGAAAGATCTATAAACAAGAAAATAAAGTCGCAGGTGCTTTAAAAATGTAATACAAAAATAAGTGCATCCAATTTTTAAAAGTGGAGGAAATATTAAATCCATGTGTAGTGGAAACTTTTAGTAATTCTTAAGATGGTAGATTAAGCATATTAATATTTATATAGAGGATACGAATGGGGTAGGAATAGTGTTTCGGCAGTTACAGTGCTTGCCTTGTATGTGTGAGGACCGGGTTCAAACCCCAGCACCATGTACACAATGAAGTATTGGAGCAATGAAAGCCACATGAGAAACTAATTGAAAATGATTCACTCTTTCTCTCTCACTGTCTCTCTCTTCTTACAAAAAAAAAAGAGGGTATGAATTACGGAACTAATAAATTTAGTCTAATAGATAAAGGAAGAGTCTTTTTTTTTTTTTTTAACCAAAAGAGAATACGCAATCCTTTATAGAAAATTTAAAATTTTGCAAAAATATGCCTTATATGAGCCAAAAATTCTTTATTATATGTTAAGATGACTATTACACAGAATATAAATTTTGCTACCATGATTCAATAGTGCTTTAATGAATTAATGTAAAAAATTACAGTCCAGTGAATTAAAACTAAGACAACACATTAGCATCAATCTCAAATTTAGAACTGTAAAAATAATGACACCCCTACCTAAACTGAAGTTTGAAAATTTCAGCCAATTTTGTCTTGAGAACAGGACCCTACTCAGTGCTTCATAGGTCTTACCATGTTCAAACTTATAACTGTGATAACATAGTTAAATGAAGAAACTGAATGATACAGGGGTTAAACACCTCCTAAGCTTCCACAGATAAATCACGAAAAACATTCACAATATTAGCAAAAGCAATCTGATCCCCAAGCTCTTGTTCATAAATAGTCTATCATCTGCATGTGTAGGCATCTTGGTTTCTGGGAGGGGCTGGTTATAGGCCTCTTTGTGGACACCAAACCCATGGAATTTGTAAAATGAGTGCCCAAATGGAAAATGGTGAAGAAATTGGATATAAATCATCACCCTCATACTTCATATCCTTCCTCATACTTTAAAAAACCTCTAAATTACCTACAATACCTAATCCACTGCATATGCTTTGTAAATAGTTCTAACATGGCTATTTAGGAAATAATGACAAAAATGTTGTGTACATGTTCAGGATAGATGATAATGCCTTTTCCAGTGATTTTCACTACCTAGTTGGCAGTGTCCATGATGTTTAAACTGTGGATATGTAGGGCTGATGGCAATAATGAATGAAAAAAATAAGTACGTAGGAAACTATAATAAAAACAGTGTGGTAAAAACTAAAGAATTCTTTCCAAAATTCAGTAAAGAGAAAAAAGTAAATATAGTAAACACTGGAAACAGAACAAGTCCACACTGGGGAACATACACACACACACACACACACACACACACACACACACGGTAAAAACACAAAATTCCAATTAATTGGACAGTTCTTGGAATCATATCACAGACAGGTCTTCCATGACAAGCTCCCCAGGTGTGTGTGGAACATAGCACCTAGCCATGGACAGCCTTTCTCAATAGCTGCTTGAATAGTCTCACGCACAGTACCTCTGCCAAGGCATCTGTCTGTGCACAGCTTTCTTGATGAACAAAAAACATTTGTAAATGTGCTAGCTTGTGTTTGTGTATGGAACACAGTTTCACAATAGCATTCTTAATTCTTTGTGAATAACATAGTATGCCAAATATAGTAGCAAAAATTTCTGAATTATGAATTCACATGTTTCTCATGTATGTGCAATCATCCAATGAAGTATGTATGATTCATTTTTGTACTTTATTGAGAACAATCAGTTTTCCTTGTGAAATCATTGCTATATTGCATTGTAATTTGTATCACATATATTTATGACAGAGTTTTATTTTCATTATTTGAATATGCATTGCTTCTGACTGCAGGAATACCCAATTTTCAATCGCATTTGAGGATTTTTTTGTTTGAGGTAGATTTATTCCATTATTAATTTTTGTGTCATGTGTAATAGAGAGAAAATAATAATTATTATAAAAATATTCAGACAGTAAAATTAAAATATCAAATATATTTTTAAAATTTACTATCTGTGTACTATGTGCACTACTGAAGCACATTAGATTTAACAGAAGCAGCTTGAAAGCTCAGAAAAGGATCATTTCTGTAACAGAAATGAAGAAGGGGTCATGAGCATGGTGGAATTCCAATGCAGGTGTATGTTTCCATGTGCAGTCAGGAAAGTTATTATTATTATTTTTGTTCTTGAATTGAGGAAGAACATTTTGAAGTTGAGATCTGGATCTGATTTGATATAAGTCAGTTTTTTCCTAGAATGTCCTTGGTCTTACCAGCAAATCATCTCATTTACCTTTCTTCAAATGCTTTTAAAGGTTAACATGAAAATAATCTTTCCTTTCATGACAAAATATTCCATCTATGAACCATATAAAATTACTGTATATAATTCAATGAGCCTTTCTAAAAAGATTAAAATTGCATTTTTGAAATCCATATAATAATCACAGGGCATTACATTAAGTTTTGTGTGGCTGGAGCGGTGGCTCAGAGGTTTCGGCGCTTGCCTGGCAAGCACGAGGACCCGGGTTCAAACCCCAGCACCGCGTACGCAACTGAGTGTTGGAGCAACTTAGGCCATGTGAAAAACTCAATAAAGTTGTTTCTCTCTTTCTCTGTCTCTCTCACTGTCCCTCCCTCTTTAAAAAAAAAAAAACAAAAAAAATATTAAGTTTTGTTTCTTATAGTCTTGTGTAAAATGTGGAAATTAGGGAGTAGAGACATATTCATTAATGGCATCTTCAATTATAAGCATGAAAAGTACAATGTTGTTCAAATACTGAATTCTATATGATTATGATCATATGAATTTGGGATGTTTTGCAATTTTAATGGTAGTATAAACATTCCTGGTACTAATCAAATCATTAGGTAGTTCACCCCCACATCTGGTTTACCTCTTGATTTATTTATCATCCATCTCCCTTGTGCAATGCAAACACTAGCAGAGTAGAAATACTGTCTGTGTTGTTTACAGTTTACTTCAAGGACCTAAGACCAGGCGCATGGAACAGTGCATCAAAAGCAATGTTTTACTGAAGAATTAATGAGTGGATGAACTCTATGAGGACTGGGAAAGCAAGGAAAATAAAGCCGTCCTTCACTGCATAGGATTCCTGATTCTGGTTTCATGTATCCAAGTAGCACATTTCAGAGCAAAAGCCTGGGTAACATGTATAAGGTTTTGGGAATTTATGTGTATGTATTTTTCTATTGTGAATGATATATCCATTTTATAGTAATTTACAGATGGTTATATTTACAGATATATGGATGGATTTTTAAAAATATGTTTAGTAACTAACTTTTTTTGTAGAACAATTTTTTAAATATTTTATCCAATATCCTTTTTCAATAATGGTATTTTAAAAATGTTTTCATGTTGATAAGGTACAGAGAGGGAACAAACGCATTGTACAACACAATGAATCCTTTGCCTGGGTCTTCTGAAATTAGAGTGAATGTCTGGAATAAATGCGATGTCATCTGTTTGAGAAAGCAGGTCCAGGGAAGAAATGTGTAGGATGCGTGGTACCCTCTTTGCCATGAGCTGAGAGGCAGCATGGTGAGCAGCTCATGAGAGTGCTTGGCCCAGGACTTCTCTAGTAGGGTCCAAGAAGAAACCAGATCCAGCATTAGTTCATTCGTGAGAGAAAGGGAGGGAGAGAGAGAGGGAGCTCTTGACCTTCTCAGATCTCTTCTGTCTTCTACTTCCCCTTGGCCAGGTTTTACCCCACCAGAACCCTCATCTCTGCTTTTCTGCTTTACATCATCCAGGCCCCTGAGACCATTTAGAAAATAAGATGTCCTGCTCAGCATGGAGTTGAGGAAGAGAGGATATTCTGAAACATGAAAGATGCTGACTGAGAGAACAGGATGTAGCCAGGGAGACTGAGGAAACACTCAAGTTTATCTTCAACACAGTCCATCCTTTGTGCCACTCAGTGAGATGGTGCCCTGCATTAGTGCCTGGCTTAGATAACGCATGACTTGTGCAGTTGCAGAGGGTGTGTTGCTCAGAGGGCCGTATGCTTGTGACTGTTTCTTCTTGCCATTCTGGTTCTCAGACATAGGGTATTCCTGTGCTGAAGAGGGAATTCAGACCAGATTCAGTAGGAATTTGGTCTCCCTTATTCCTATGAGTCCTTTAGGTCCTTTAGAAACATGTGTGATATACTCATCTTCCATAAATTCCTTTATCAGATTTGATCTGCTGAATCATCTGGCACAATGGCAAAGAAGCTTGCACAAGGGTCTCACCAGCTGTAGAGTTCTCTCCTGCTGTGGGTTCACTTGAAGCCAGCAGCCTTTATGGGAACTCCATTGCTGCGCCAGTGCAATATCCTTCAATTGGGTGTATGCTGCCACTTTTGATAGGAAACAAAGATGAGGCAGCATGACATTTACTTTTGTGAAGATGTTGCAGCATGTGAAATGGACCACCAGAGTCCCAAACATTCATTGATGCTGTAGTTTCTAAGTCTTATCAGGTTTATATGACTTCTTCCAGTATTTTTTGTTAAAGTTTTAGTATTCAAAATAATTAAGAAAATTGCCATTTCCTGCACAAGGGTGTCGATTGAACACAATGCCATTTATACAACACATTTAATGATCTTGATGTTTTGCAAAATAGTAATGAACCTGTGATCTGGAAAAGTGACATAGCCCTGATATAAAAGAGTGAACAAGATGTGCTACCATGCTGAAGACAGAAAAGGAAATTGTCTTGATTTTTTTCCTCATCATGGGCATAGACTCAAAAGCATTCACTAACTCAGTATTGCCAGAGGCTAGGTTCTACTCACTGAAGAAACATCCTACCCCTACTGGAGAGCCTCACCATGCAATGTGAATTTATGGAAATGAGCATTCATCCCATATCCCAGCTGGTTTTGTGGAGTCCAGTTCCTTGAATTCAACAGGGATATGAAAAAGAACTTTAAGTGTTCTTTGTTGGCAGTAATCTGTTCCATTCTTGCAGAAGTGTGGTTTTTAGCTCTTATTCATTGTCTGCCAGGAAGGGAGTATTTCCAAGTCTTCCCTCTGTCCTGCTTATAACCATCCTTTACTGTATAGATCAAGAAGCAATGTGAGAGATTTGCCAATTCCCCCCCCCAATCTATCCATTTTAATTACACATTTAGGAATAGGGTAAATCTCTAAGCTATGAAGTCCACACTGGGATGGGCTTCAATAGAAGCTGTACTAAACATGGGCTGTTTGGGTGCTGCTATTCCATTCAGTAGACCATAAGGTCTCTTTGGGTCCCCTGGTGTAGGAATTGGTTGAGGCCCCATACCTATGACTCCCAGAGAATGTTGATATGTGCCTTCTCTCTGGACACTGCTTGTTGGTAAATCGCTAAAAGTCTTTGGGAAAACCACATTAACACAGCCTGAACATACTTGTGCACTATCAGAGGACTTTATCAGTGACTGTGGCTTCCCTCAGGTACCTGACTCTGGGCTCAGTGTCAGAGCTGGGTGAGGGCCTCTGACTTAACACTTCAAAGACTAAGCTCAAGAATTAACTGCTCATGGCTGTAGAGGTGAGTCCACTGTAGAGTGATTGCCTGGCTTGAGAGAGACCCAGTTCGATACCAGCACCACCTTCATGACTAAGTGTCAGAAAATGAAAAGCCACGGAAAATTAATAAAATTCTCTCTTTCTCTCACTCTCTGAAAAATAAACAAAACAAACAAAACACCATCTGCTCTCTTTTCCTCTTTGTTTATAATATTTAGGACTTCATAAAACCTCCTCCCGGCTGTGTAATGAACCCACTCCACAAGGGTGTCCCTCACTCTCTGTACTTCCCTGAATGTAACCTTGCAGGGTCACCAGTGAGTCTTTGCTGCCAGACCTCAGGCTTCATCCTATAGGAGCTGTAGCAGCACTGGAGGGGACCTACCTGCTTCCCAGGACTCTGCACCTTCTTGATTGTATCCTTGTTCACTGATGACAGATTCTCAGTCTCTTGCTGGTTTTTCCTTTTCTCCTTCAAGAGTGAAAGTAGGCTGACCAAGAGCTGAGGGAGGCAGAACTTGCTGGTGATTTCATGCAGTCTCCTTACAGAGAGTCTAACTACTAAGTTCCTTAGCATGAATAAGGCTGATCTCTCCATGTGTCTGTCAATCTTTTGTTCCTTGAACGATAAAAGCATGTTTCACACTTTCACTGATATTCAGGGGACTGAGGGTGAGGTCGTTCCCTGCCACATGTCTTTCTCTACCATCTCTGAAACATGCTCTTCTGCTGTCTTTGGTAAGAGTTCCGGAATACATTTCAATGTCCCCTTGTTTACCTCTTAGCTATTGTGGAAAGGTTGTGAAATGCTGCTTGTTCCTCACCTTGCCCAGGCTACACATCACCTTCACCTGCCTGTTTGCCTTACAAAAGATCACGGACCAGATGTTGGTGGAGGTGAGGGGAGGTGGATACAATCTGAAGGTCTCTCATGCTAATGGAGAAATGATCCCTATTGGGCAAGGGACAGGCAGAGAATGAAAAAAACACTTGGGGTGTGGATGAACTCATTTGCATCGGTTTCTGCTTTAGAGGAACACAGAAATTTCCACTGCTTTTGAGATGCTTAAAGTTAATAGTCTCCAATTTACTGAATATGTTTGCTGATTGTTTACATCAATACTGTGTCAATTACAATTGCAAAAAATTTTGTTTTTATGTCTATCATAGTATTGGCAATGAGCCAGATGAATTATAAATGCTGAGTAACAAAAAGCCTGAATTATTGCAAAGGATGTTGACTGGGATTTGGATCCAAATAAAAGTGTTTGTTTTTAATGTGTGTGTGTGTGTGTGTGTGTGTGTGATCTTCTAAAACATAAAATGTTAAAGAACTGAATTTTCAAAGGATAACATTATCCATAAGATCACTAAGCAATTCTTATACTTTCCAAAACAGTTTTTTAAAATGTGTGCATTGGTCCTTGCAGAGACCAAATTTTGAAGTTATTAAATAACCTGAGCACATATAAATTTCTGTATATCATTTACAATCTCATTGTCTTCAATACTCATGAGAGTATGGTAATGTTGCTTCTTCCGAATTTGAGCAGGCAGATAAAAATATGTAGATAAGGAATCAGATAATATCAATGCAAATAAATATATCTTCATTTCCATGTTAGCCCATGAGATTTTACTATTTCCTTCATCATCAGCGACAATAGACTCCAATTCACTCTGTGTGAAGTACTGTATCTGGCTAAAGCTCATCTGGTGTGTCTTGGAAGATGACAGATTTTCATGAAGAAAATTATGAACTTGGGTATTGACAAATTTTGATGTTTGCTTTTTTTGTTATTGTATAAGAGAGACTTAAAAAGTGAGTATATTATGAGTATATTATTGAAGTGTCAGCCATACCTGGCATCTTAAATGAATGTGTTAACAAATCTTCAGCACCTACAAAATCAGGGCATCCTTTTACAATGAGTGGTGTACAGAAGATATTTGGAACGATTTTTAATGTAGAATTAATAATTGGGATTTTAGGAAATGGATTCATAGCAGTGGTGAACTGTGTGGACTGGATCAAGAGAAGAAAGATCTCTTTAGTTGATCAAATCCTCACTGGTTTGGCAATTTCCAGAATTGGTCTGCTGTGGTCAACAGGCATTTGTGTATTAACATATTCACTGGACCCAGGTTTAACAGTTACCGGAAGCATGATAAAAATGATTTATTTTACCTGGAAAGTGACTAACCATTTTAGCATCTGGCTTGCTACATGTCTCAGCATCTTTTACTTTCTCAAGATAGCCAATTTTTCTCATTTTCTTTTTCTGTACTTGAGATGGAGAGTTAAAATAGTTATCCCAGTGACATTGCTGGTATCTCTCACTTTCCTATGTTTAAATACTGTACTCACATACACACAAATTGATGTCTGGCTTCGTGAGTTTAGAGGAAACCTGTCTTACAGTTTCAATTTGAGTCATGCTGCACAAATTGTGGATCTTCTTTTAATCATCCATTTTATGTTCTCATTCATACCCTTCACTGTGTCCCTGATGACTTTTCTCTTGCTGATCTTCTCCCTGTGGAAGCATCTGAGGAAGATGCAGCACAGATCCACAGGGTCCAGAGACGCCAGCACCACGGCCCACGTGAAAGCCCTGTACACTGTGGTCGCCTTCCTGCTGCTGTATGCCGTTTTCTTCCTGTCATATTGTGTGCAGGTTTGGAGCTCCCCACTTCCAGAGAGACAGCAGACCAATTCAATTTTCCGGGCTACAGGAATGGCTTTTCCTTCAGGCCACTCGTTGGTTCTGATTGTGGGAAACAGTAAGCTGCGACAGGCGTCTCATTCAGTGCTGTGCTGGAGGAGCTGCAGGTTCAAAGAGCTGCAACCTCCAGGTCCCTAAAACATCGTGAGGATCGTCTTGTATATTCTAAAGGAAAATTAGATAACTAGAAATTCTTGTATATTTGAATTTATACCTTTCAAATATTACTGTGTTGTATGTACATTTCTGAAATTCACACAATGTTTGTGTGAAGCAGTGCTTAAGCAGTTAATGTTAGCAGAATACATACAAGTATGCGTATTAGTATACTTATAAAAGAATTTTATGAATACATGCTTTGCTTAAATATAAGAATTCATTATAGTAACAATGTAATTTATTTCAAAATAATATGTAATTTATATTTAATGCCGTTAATTTTTCCTATAATATTAAGGACATGGTTAATGTGCACACACAGAAGAACACCTACTGCTTCTGCTTGTTCTCTGAATGTGAAACCGGCTGCTTTACTAATGTTGCTAACGAGCTTTGTGTTTCAAACTTATTCTCTTGTGCTCTTCAGAAAGAAAACTGTATCACCCCATAAAATTATTTTAAATGCTTAATTTACTTCTTCCCTTTAATTGTAATTAATTTTTCAGGGTGTCTGTACCTACAACAATGAAATAGGTGGATCATTCCAAATGTTAAGTAGCACTGGTGATGACAGGATCACTGTCGTAAATGGAGAGTTCCCTAGTGCTTCACCATGAGTTGTGATACTGTCTTAGCTTAAGGTAAACACTTTCCAAAAATCATCTTCATTCTCTTCCTACCTTTACTGAAGAAACCTGTTGTAAAGCTATCAAATGTATATTATTATTTGTTATGAATATGATCATGTGTTTTCCTCTGACCAAGCAAAACAACAATGAATGTTTATAGAGGCATATAAATAAATTGTATATCTTCTGGTGCTTGCATTTTTTATATTCAATGAAAAGTCTCACTAACTATTTACTAAATGCATTTAAAGAAATTTGCAACTGGCAGAGGCAAAATGAAATTATGGGACTATCTACAAAACAATGAAGGGTGATATCTACAGGTGATAGAACAGCTGTTTTTGCTAAATGCACAGACTCTTCACTTAGGCCTGCTGATGTCCAATGGGTACTAAAATCAGGACAAAACTTGGCATCTCTGTCTTCATTTTGTTTCTGTCTCAGATTCTTGCTCAATACTGCATGGATGTATGTTAGTCATTTGAGGAGTATTTACCTAAAAATATGAGATAATATGATATTTTATTTTAAAAAGAGATTGACAGTGAGAGAAAGAGAGAGAATCAATGTTAATTTCTCATGTGGCTTTTGTTACTCCCAGACTTTGTTGGGTATGTGCTCCTGGGATTTGAACTTTTGTACTTGGGCATGCTGGGCAAGTGCCCTAAATGCTGAGCTACCATTCCAGCCCTGTAATATGAGGTTTTATTAGCTATTAATTTATTTATATTAATTCATCTACCTTTAATGTTGAAGACAGGAAGATAACAGCAAACAAGTCATTTCTAAGATTTTCAGGGCCAGGTTTTACGGCATCCTTTCTCAGACCCTTTGAGTGGCACCTAGAAGAATTCACGCATTGCCTAAACCTGTAGTTACCTTGGATTCCAAGAGCAGAGCCTCCCAAAGTATCATACCATGATGAGATCACCCTCTGTATGGGAGCAACTACCCCATGGCAGAAACTGAGGCTGCCCCCTAAGCAAGAGCAATCATCTCACGGGATGGAATTGCCCCTTCCATTATCACAGATCTGATAGGGAAACATCTAACTCAGCAAACACAGAGTGCCCCCTCCAGTGGTAGAGACTGCTCCATCAGAACTGAGGTAATGGTCAGCCCGACCACACTTGGACCAAGATGGCTTCAGTGCCCCAAAGGCTAGGCTGAGGTGCTGGAATTTATTTGACTTCCTACTAAACGTTTTCTTCTGTTATATGACTTCATTTATACTAAATACCCAAATGAGGCCAATCTTTAGAGACAGAAACATTACTGGGTATGAGAGGCTGGGTGTGGGCAGTGGGAATGACAGTTTAATGGGTTGAGGATTCCATGTGGGGTGGTGAGAATGTTCCTGATGATGTGGTGGTGAAGGTTTTCCCACAATACAGGTGCACTAAATGCTACCAAATTGAACACTTTAAAAAGGAAAGATGGTGAGTGTTCCAAGTGAATTTCACCTTTCACTTCCAAGCGAGACCTGAAGGTGAAGAACCCTCAGTGATAAGGGGTCTCTGAAGATCCTGCCTTAGTTCCAGAGAGTACAAGGTCTGCTGATGACAGAAGTGATAGTGTACACCTTTCCTGAGCTCTTTCTTTTCCTCCCTTCTCTGCTCTGACTCTGAAGGGATCAGACATCCAGTTTGCACCTCTGCGGAGAGAAGTGGTTGTGCAGGTCCAGGAGAGATGAGGCCTCAACTTGAAGTCAAGCTCTGAGCTTTCATTATTATATGGGATGGATGCTGTAGTCAAGTCTGGAAGAGCATTTCTCATCCAAAATGCTCAGGAAAGCCATAGAGTGTCACTCAAACCATTCATCCCTTTTCTTCCCTTATCCCTTGTCATCCACTAATGTAGTTTTCCAATTTTTTCTTGCGTTCAAATATGCATATCATGAAATTTACTGTCTTAATCATTTCCAGGGCACAGTTAGGTGAAATTGAGTCCTATCATAACCATCACTCTCCAGAATTCTTGCTTTTCGTAATTGAAATTGTGAACCCATTGAACAAATCCTGTATATATCCTTGGGGAATAACACTCCACTTTCTGTCTGCATCTCTTGGATTTCTCTTGGTTTCTCATAGGATTGGAATCTTTCAATATGTGGCTTTCTGCATTTTTCTTGTTTCACTCAACACAATGTCCTCAAGGCACATTCATGTTATAGCATGTGGGATAATTTTAAAGACTTAATAACATTCCATTTTATGTACATGCTATATTTTGTATATGCATTCATTTTTTATGGAAATTTGGGATGTACTGAAAGTATTTTTAAAAATCCAAATCCATTTTTCAGTAAATATAAGCATCTATAAATTACTATAAAATTGATATATCTTTCACAAAAGCAAAATAGAAATACACAAATTTACTAAAATCTTATACATGTTATCCAGGCTTTTACTCTGAGAAATGCTACTTGAATACATAAAACAAAAATCAGGAATCCTATGCAACCCCTCATTTCAGGATGGCTTTATTTGCCTTGCTTTACCAGTCCTCACAGAGTTCTATCACTCAATAATTCTTTAATACAAGATCACTTTTGACTCACTGTTCCATGAGCCAGCTCTTAAGTCCTTGAAGTAAACAGTAAATCACACAGAGAGCACTTCTACTCTGCTGATGCTGGCCTTCCAGTAGGGAGATGGATGATAAATAAATCTAGAGATAAACCAGATGTGGGGGTGAATATAGGTTTGGTTTATGGAGTTCTGTTTTTTTTTTGTTATACTGTTAAAATTGTGTAACACCCCAATTAATACAGTCATATACAACTGAGTTCTTCAACAAAGTTGTACTTTTTGTGCTTATAATTAAGCTTGCAATTAATGAATACATCTCCACTATTGGATTTCCACATTTTACACAAAATACAGGAAACAAAACTTAAAGGAATGCCTTGTTATTATTGTATAGGTTTCAAAAATGCTCTTTTAATATTTTTAGAAAGGTTCATTGAATATATATAGTAACATTATATGATTAATGTATGGAGTATTTTGTTATGAAAGAAAAGATTATTCTCATGTTAATTTTTAAAACCATTTGAAAAAGGGTAAATGAGATAAATTGCAGGCAAGACCCAGGACATTCTAGGAAAAAACTGACATATGTCAAATCACATCCAGATCTCAACCTCAAAAACTTCTTCCTGAACTCAAGAACTAGAAACAAATGACTTTTCTAACTGCTCTTGGAAACGTATACCTACATTGGAATTCCACCTAGCTCATGACCCTTACTTCATTTCTGATATATAAATGATCGTTTTCTCAGCTTTCAAGCTATTTATTTTAAATATAATGTGCTTAAGTAGTGCACAGGGTACACATATACTAAATTTAAAAAACATTTTTCATGCTTTTATGATACCGTCTGCATATTTTTATAATAATAATTCTGTTTACTATTACACATAAAAAAATTAATGGTGGAATAAGTCTACCTCAAAGAAATCCTCAAATGTGATTTAAATTGGATGTTCTTGAAATTGGAAACAATGCAGGTTCAAATAATGAAGAAAAAAAGCACTGTCATACAAATATGTGATATAAATTGCAATGCAATACAGCAATGATTTCAGAAAGAAAACGGATAGTTCAACATAAAGTATAAAAATGAAACATAAATACTTCATTGGATGATTTCATCTACATGTGAAACACATGAATTCATAACTCAGAAATTTCTACTACTACATTTGGCATTACTATGTTATTTACAAAAGAATTAAAAGTGTTACTGTGAAGTTGTGTTCCATACACAATCACAAATACACACATTTACAAATGTTTTTGTTTAATGAGCTTTAGAATTTAGTCAAACACATACATTCTGGAAAACATGTAAATGCACAAAATGAAAGAGACCCCACCAGTTCGATTTCTTCTAGATGTCACACCATGGCTCTGTTATTCATGTATGAACTTGGTTCCCTTTCTTTGAGGCTCCACCTTGCCTGACTTAGAACACGCAGAGGCGTCTTCAGCTCTGTGTTTCCCAAGTCAGGACACATGAAGGGCTTGAGGAATAAGCAATGTGAGTCATCTAACAAACAGAGGACACTAGCACATTGAGAAGTCGCTTAGAACCCTCCCAGGCAGGTCTGAGGAGAAAGAGTGCATGGCAAATGAGAGAAAGATAAACCATTTTCCAAAGGCTGACTGCGCACTTCGGTTACAGCCTCTGGGCCTCCTTTGCTATGAAGATGCATCTTCCTTAGATGCCACACAAGGAGCACATTCACACACAAAGCACATCAGAGACCTAATTAAGGGTTTGAAGTTCACTAGAGTGAAGACAGTCCTATTGGGAAGGCTTCCCATGTTGCTGAACTTGGTCTTCCACGTCACCTTCCTTTCA